>JAQZBX010001633.1:0-80378 GCA_029593785.1 Cabassous unicinctus
GAAAGAAAGAAAGAAAAGAAAAGGTGAGAAAACGGCATGCAGGCACCAATGCAAATGCATAGAGAAAAGACTGGAAGCTTCTGTGTGATGTGATATTAGGTGGCTTTTCTTCTTTTATGCCTGTCTGCCTTTTTAAATGGAATGTGCTTTGTTTCACAGAGAAAACAGTAATTTTTAAAAGTAGTTTGGAAGAGGAAGAAATCTGACAAAGTGGACCTGAAGCTGAGCCTTGAGGGGTGGGAAGGACCGAGATATGGGATGGAGGGAGGGGATTCCAGGTTGCAGGGGAAGGCAGCATGGAAATGTAGGCCGTGAGCTTATAGGCTGTGAAATCGCAGGCAAGCCCCTTTACCTGTGGGAGACTCATCTCTTATCTACAAAATGGGGGTAATGGTACTGACCTCACCATGACACTGGGAAAATGTATTATAAAAACAGCTGACAGCTGGCTGGAGAACTGAGGGGAATCGTCTTTCAGCTCAGCACTTAGTCCCAAAAGTACAGTCAGAGGAGGTATCGAGTGCCTCCAAGCCTCACTGAGGACCTCAGCAATAAATAAAAAGAAAGAAGTGGAGCTTGAGGTTGGATGAATAAGTTAGGTCTCACAGGTCTCCTTTCCTCCTGCCCTGAACAAGCCTGACGCTGCCCTGAAACTTCATCTTCTGCCCACAGAGCCCTTTCCAGTGGATTTCACTGGATCCCAATGCAAAATCTCCCAGAGAGGAAAGGCAGAGTTTTCTTTCTCATTGTCCAGAGGAAGAAACTGAGCCCCAGAAGGGTGAAGCAACCTGCCCAAGGACACAGAGCCAGCAAGTGACAGCCAGAGCTAAAACCAGACACCATGTGATCCCCAAGCCTTACTCTTCACCCCACATGGCACCCCTCCTCCTGTCTGCCCACTGTCTCGCCACACCTGCCTCCTCCACACCTGGAGCACACCCGAGCCTCTGACACCTCCTCCCCAAAGGCTCCTAGAACAGTATGGGCAGATGGGCCCACAGGCTATCCTGACGAGGGTTATTTCTTACCTCCTGGGGAATCAGGGGTCTCAGGAGGCAGCCATCACACCTACCATCACACCCACCATCACAGGTAGGCCCAGGGCAAGCAGGGCCCAGGCCTTCTGCTGAGCACAGACAGAAACAGTAAATAGTTCACAGGTGGGAGCCTCAGTCTGGGGCCACAGCAGGTAGTGGGGGTGGGGTGGGGGACAGGGCCGGCAGCAGCTCCAGGTGGCCTGGACTTGCAGATCCCCAGTGGGGAGGCCCTGCTTCCTGCTGGCTCTCTGGGGATGTTTAATGTCATTCCACTGCAGCTATTCATGGCCCTGTTCTTTATTTCCAGGGAAAGAATTTCACTTGGCTATATCTGCTAATATTCACTTTTTAAGATCAAAATGTTTTCTTCTTCAGGATTAAGGGGTGAGTTTGAAAATTCCTAGGTTGACAGTTCAATCGAAGCAGAGAGCCAGGCAGGGGCAGGACTGCTATTAAAGTGAAAGCTCGGTTGTTGCCCGGCTCTCCAAGATCTGGATGGGGCTGCCGACACATCGCCGTGCTCAGGCTGCGGCAACACTCTCCAGGCCCGTTGGCAGGACCTCTTGCCAATGGACCTTCCGTGTGCATCCTGGGAGTCTGTCTGCATACCTGTCTCCACCCAGGACTGGTGAGCTACCCGAAAGCAGGGGCAGGTCTTCTCCCTTGTAGCCTGGCACCTGGGGTACAGCATGGAACAATCTCCTAGCCCTGTCTTCCAGGAGCTCAGTGTCGTGGGGAAGAGAGGCCCATTAACAGGTAATCACAGCACGGTGTGGGCATGCACTAACAGGAGGTGCTCATTCCAAATGTTGATGGAGAGGTTGGAAGGGGTATTCCAGGTTAGGAGAACAGCTTGGGCAAAGGCACACGGGAGGGAGAGAGACGTCAAGACATATTCATAATGGCAGTATTTTGGAGGTCATAAATTGCCCTTGGTTCAAATGAATTCATTTCACAAAGGTGCTGTGGATATAGAGAGATAAATAGATATGGCCCCTGTCCCCGAGGAGCCCACTACAGTCTCTCCAGGGAGACACGCTGCAGCACAATTAAAGGGCAGTAGGGGAACTGTGTTGATGGCAAAGTACATTGCTGAATAATGTTTATAGGGCACTTATTACATGCTAGGAGAATCCTCACATCAACCCCATGGGTTTTAAAGGGAAACTGGCACTTCTGGGAACTTCCCAAAGCATGGAGCTTGTAGGTTGTAGAGCTCAGATTTGAACCCAGGCAGCCTGGCTCCAGAGCCTTTGCCGCTGTCTGCTCAGCCATGCTGCTGAAGGAATGAATGAAGGGTTGTACAAACGCCCATCCCACTGGCTCATTCTCCATTCTGTGCTCCCTAACACCCCACCCAACTGCTTCATGCCTCCTGGAACTTTCTGGCTGCCTAGTCACCAGCTTTGGCCCTAGTGTGGATGGAAAGTCAGACGTGGAGGAGCCTGGCTTCGCCCTCACCTCTGGCTGCAGACTGCAGAGTCACGGGAGGGGCTGCCAGGCCAAATACTACCTTGCTCTTGGCCCACTTTGCAAGTGCATCATCTTTCTGTAGACATAGGGCTGGTATGTGAGGCACAGAGCTCCTGCCAGCAATGGAGGGGGCACCAACACACGGGCCCAGCACGGAACTTGTCGCCCAGAATAGGGACAGAGCTGTGTACATGTCCAGGATATTGAGAGACAAAGCAGATGAAGCCAAATGAGTCGTATCTGCCCTGATGCCTCCCTCTCCCAGCCACTGAAACGAGCGCCTAACTGTTCTCCCTTCCTGCAGCCCCTCTCCTCCATCATCCTTTATTACCTGTATGATTTTTCTATAGCTTTCAGGCTAATTTTCAATTCTCAGGCCTGGTATGTAGGGGCACCTGTGATCTAAGCCCAGCACATTGCTTCAGTCCTGCCTCCCACCCTGCACCCCACGTACCAGGTACAGAGAACCATATTCTTTTACATCAGCCAGCCTCTGCCCATGCCCTTATCCCTGCCTGGAACTGCTTTCCCCAACCCCTGTTTTTTCCATTTGGTGAACCATACTCATCCTTCCAGGCTCAAACAACACATCCACAGTGGAGCCTTCTCTTCCTGACTGCAGACTTCATTGCTGTCCTCTGTGCTCTTTAGAGCACTTGAAAGCAGAAACCATGTCTTAATCATCTTTGTATTCCTGTTGCTGGCATAAGGTATACTGTGGGTGCTCAATAAATGTTGGGTGGCTGATTAAATCAGTGTAGAAAAACTGGAGCACGAGTCACAAATGAAATCTCACAATTTCCTAGGGTTGGCTGTAAGTTAACCTGCTGGATCTCACCGTGCTTGTGAGGGAAGCTGGAGAATGGAGAACAAAGTGGATCCTGGACAAACTTGAACCTTTTCCACAACCACCCGCCTCCCTCCGCCTCCACCAGAGCCAGGAGCTGGGGCCTGGATCCTGGAGCCAGGAGAGTTGAGGAGAATGAGTGTTGCTAGGATAGGGCTTTGAAGACCCACGTGGGCCTCTGCTGGGAGGCCTAGCGGATGTGCCATGGCCTTCGGGGCTGGCCTCTGGGATGCTGGGCTAGGCTGCTCTTGAGCCCCCTTCTCTTTCAGGGCACAGTGGAAAGTCCATGCATTTGAACACCCATATGCAAATCCCACTTCTGCTATTTAAGAGCTGGGTGGCTTGGGCCACTTGCTTCACCTTGGTTTTCTCATCTGTTAAATGGGGATAACAGAGATACCTTCCTCACAGAGTGTGGTGGAGACTGAGACTGCCTGAGACAATGAAGTCAAGGTCCCTGCACACTGCCTGGCACCTAAGGGGTGCTCATTGTTCGCTGCCCTGGAGAGGACCCTTGGATCCCCAGGGCCTGGGCGGAGGTTCTGCAGAGGGGAGGCAGCAGCCAGACGCTGAGGGCTGGAAAAGAGGTGGGGACCTAGGTAGGGCAGGGCCCCCATACAAGGGACGCCTGTCTCTGCAGAGGACAGGAAAGGTGCTGACGCTAGCGTGAGGGCACCTGAGGGTGTGCTGGGTGGGGGTGGAGGGAGATGACGAAAGGGGGAGAAGAGAAACCAGGCTCTGAGGCACTTTTGACTTTTGTGCTGAGAGGGACACACACAGGGGAAGCCAGGGGTGCCCGAGTTTTGGGGACAGGCCCAGGTCTAGTCTGTCTAATACATG
Organism: Cabassous unicinctus; assembly: GCA_029593785.1. NCBI lineage: Eukaryota > Metazoa > Chordata > Mammalia > Cingulata > Chlamyphoridae > Cabassous > Cabassous unicinctus. The sequence goes on from JAQZBX010001633.1 coordinate 4,198, forward strand.
GAGCTGGAGAATAATTCCTGGGAAGAGGACTCAGGGGACCCCAGGCTGAGGCAGTGGCCAGGCTTGAGGCAAAGAGTCTGGGCCTTGGTTCCCTGCTCCTCACACTAACCAACAAGACACAGAGCCTCTCTGAGCCTCAGTTCCTGCTTCTGTGCCGCCTCCTAGGCTTGCTGAGAGGCTTAGTGAGACCACGCTTGTAGAGCACTCAGCAAAGGGCCTGGCCCATGGCAGGTGCCCCATAACTGTTGGTTGCATTCTTCAGTTTACGGTTAACTGGGGACTTCTGTCTTGCTCTCACAGACATGCACCGTCAGCCAACGGGCAAGGGCCCTCACCTCCAAAACCTCAGGAGGCAGTCAGGGGCAGATGGTACAAGGGACTGGCAAAGTGACCTCAAATGCCCTCAACCTGCCCAGTCAGGCTGTGTTGGGAAATCCCCCAAACATACCACAGTCCCCGATGGAGTCAAGGCTCAAGAGACAGGTCACGGGAAACCTAAGGGCTCCTCTGCCCAGCCCACAGCCTCACTGAGACTTGAAACTTGCCATCTGTTGGATGCATCGTCCAGGGGCATTTTGGAAAAGCAAGAGCTAGGCTGCAGGCAGGGATCCAGACGCTGGGTCCAAGGGCTTTCTCTGCTCAGTTCTGCACTCAAGTTTATGAAAAACCCAACATCTTGAATGATAAATTCCCCCTGGAAATGACTCCTAGGGAGAGCTTGGCTCCTCTGCCGAATTGGCTGAATTGGCTGCAATAGCCCCTTATTTCTGAATGAGAACTACAAACCCTGATCGGATTCCACTTCTCCTAGGCTACCTGGGAGCTCAGAGCCAGGCTTTCTGTTGGTTGAAGCAGCTGTCCTCTGCCCAGGTTTCCATATACCCTTCACACCCTCTTTACCTCTTGACTCTTCTTGTTTTCTTACTTTAAAAGAAAAGTTCTATTTTGTATGCATCTTTTATCTACTAGCTGTAAGAGCTCTTCCGAAGTAGATGAGTGTAGATAATAGGTTCCTGATTGCCTGGGGTCTTTGGCTCTTTAGTTAAGATAGTGCTCGTTGCCCAGAAGCCCACCTTTGTCTGGGTTTTCTCTGGCTCCTCACCCCCACCGAATGGTCCGTGTCCTCTTTGCTGGTGACCCTGCTGGAAGCCAATCCTGTGCTACTATCCCTCACACTGTGGTTAAGAGCATGGAATTTAGATCCAAACTGAACCTAGTTTGAATTCTGGCTCTGCCACTTAGTAGTTGTGTGAATTAGGACAAATAGTGGAACCTTCATTTCTAAAATGAGAACTGATAACAGTACTCACCTCACTGGTTGTCCTAAAGATTAAATGGAATAACGCATGCGAGAGACTTGCACACTACCTGGCACAGAGTAAGGGTTTACTAAATAATCCTGATGACAATGAACTCGGTAAATGCATGCTGCATCCTGAGAAGGAGGGATCCTTTTGACCATGAGGAGGGCTGCCCACCTGAGTCTCTCCTCACTAACTGAACCCTGAGGATGCAGTTTTTACCTGTTCCAGAAGACGGCCCCTGAAATCTTCTGCATTTCCCCGAGCGTGGCGAGGAGGAGGGAAGACTTGCCGCAGCCCACCTGCCCCACAATCATGGTCAGCTGGCCTGCAGGGAGGGTGGCAGATGGGAGCCGGGCCAGGAAGGAGTCTGGACAACCACCAACCAGAAAACAGAGACACCCAACCCTCAGGCCCCCATATTCTTTCCTCCTACCTAGAATCCCTGGGGAGCCCTTTCCCCCTTTGCCCCACCCCTTGCAAATCTATATCCCTCTTCTGGCTCCCCAGGTTCTGCCCCTGCCTCTGACATCCCCCACCTGACCCCATCCTCAGCGCTAGCTTCTCCCTCCCACTGCTCCCCAGTGTGAGCCCAGCTCCTCCTGGATCCAGCAAATGCCACCCTTGGTCTTGCCTCGGTGCTTTGCAGATGGCACTGCCTTGGCCAGAATGCCCCCTGCTGCCTTGTGGCCCAAGGGGCTGTGTGCATTCTTGGAAACCCCACATCTTCCAAAAGGCCTTCCCTGCTCCTCTGGTCTGATCCTCTTGGGAATCACCCATAAGGCCTGCCAGGTTGACATCAAGGCCCCACTGTCCTGCTTGCTCTTGCTGCTGCACTCCCTCCAGCTCCTGAGCTCCTTGAGGACGTAGCCCACCCCAGCCCCCAGGCCTTCAGGGGATGAGCATATAATGGGCTTCAATAAATGTTGACTTTCCTCTTCTCTCCACAAGATAAGGGGTAGAGGCACTTCAGACATGGCTATAGAAGGACCCCCTGAATTCCTCTGCCTCCAGGGGAGACACTCCCCGGCCATGAGGGAGCCCTGAACTGGGGCTTACCTCGGGGGATACGGATGGTGATGTTGGACAGTGTGGGGATCCCATCGGGGGTCCATGTGAAGAAGCCTCCAATGATCTTCATTGGCCGAACCACACCACCCGGAAGAGAACAGAAAGGCAGGTGGGTTCTCAGTGTGAATAGTCTCAGCCTCCCCTCCCCCATGAAATCCAAAAACAAAACAAAACACTGATTTCAGTCTCCCCAGATCACTCCCAGGGCAGGAGAGTCAGGGACTGGCCTTCTAATGCTGACCCCTGCTTGAGGTGCCTTCCTGAGGGAAGGCCACTCTTCTCTGGCTGGGGACCCCCAATAAGTGGAGATGCAAGAATCGCCCCTGGTCTGAGGACTCTTATGGCCCCTTCAGGTAGGGGACACAGCAGGGCTGGGTGGACTCCAGCAGAGGATTCAGCACGGGTGTCTGGCCTTCTAGGCTCTGTGCTCCCTCCTGGACATGGCCCTGGTTGCGGATGTGGGGGTACAGGGTTAGGACCCACCTGGACACAGCAGTTGTCAGCTTCCCCGTCTGCACTGGGGGCCAGCCTCTGCAGGGGGCCCGGGAGGCCCCGACAATCCTCGCGGGTTGGATGCTTGCGGTTCACAACCTTGAGGGGCTGGGGATGGTTAGGAGGAGGTGAGGACCCATGGGCTGGTCGCTGTGCAGGGAAGGGACCCCTCTTCCTGTGAGGCATGGGCTTTGGGCATTAAAGAAAAATGCTGGGCATAGCAGGGGGCGGCCCAGGCACTCACCACCGCCTGGTACTTGCTGGCTTGGCCCTGGGGCGCGGGCTCACGTGGAGCACACTGCTCCTCACGGATCTCTGCACTGGACAAGAACTCGCTCAGCTTTTGCACGCTACAGAGGAAGCACAGAGACACCCTCCACCCCTGCCAGGGGCAGAGGGGAGGGGAGAGGGGAGAAGGGGTGGCCTCAGAGAGCAGCTCGAGAAGGTACAGGGGCCTGAGATGTGGCTGCTACAAAGCCCAAACTAGAGGGGGGAAGAGGCCAGTGGACATCCCTGTATGGGTTAGAAGGGTTACCAGGGTTTGAAAGGGTTGACTAGTTGGCTGGAGTAGGCTGGTGTCTGGATTAGAGGTGGAATTGATTAGTTCAATGATAAAGTTAGTCTGGGTTACTATACTTAAGGATAGTTGGTTTTAGGCTTTCTTAGCTATTGTTAGAGTTATGGTTGGCCAATGTTAAGGTTAGTTATGATTAAGATTGGTTATGACTAATAATAGCTAATATCTTTGAACACATACTATATGCAAGACACTGTGTTAACTGCTTTACAAAAACTATGTTATTTAATCCCCATAACATCTTGTTGGGGAGGTATAATTATTCCCAACTCCCTGAGAAGGCCATTTTCTCCCTGGGGAACTTCCCTTCTCTCCCATCCCTGGGGGGTGTGGAAGCTGTCAGGGGAAACTTGAGAGATGATTTTTCTAAATGTCCTACAGGCCTGGGACCAGACAGGCCATCCAGTCCTCACCTCAAGGTGAGAACAGCCTGGGGCCCTAAATGAGCCTGGGCTCCTGGCCCCTGCCTGGAGGAGCCAACCGCCAGCTCAGCTTGCTTCCCACTACTTTCTGCCTCCTCTGTTTCCCACCTCCCTCCTTCCAGCTGGACAGTCAGTGACTGGGAAGGGAGGAGCTGACCTCATCGCTGGGGTTCTGCTCCCACCTTCAGCCCGAGTCTGATCTCCCTCATTAAAAAGGCCCCAGCTACCCTAGGAATAGCTACCCTATTCCTGGTTCCTGGAAATGGTGGGATTAGGAATGTTTACATGTGGAAATCAGCTAAAAAGGTTTAGTAGGTGCAGCATCCTTGAACCTGTAGTTTCTACATGGGGGAGGAAGGGGAAAGCGGTGATCATTAAAAGTCACCATGCTAAGGCCACTAAAACTCAGCATAGCCAGCCCTGGAACTGGGAGATACCCTCTCCAGTCCAGCTGCTCCCAGATCAGATACTCCTTTGACCACAATTCTGCTAAGTTATGCCCCCTTCTGGAGCTTCCTCATGCAGGTTGCCTCCTCCATCAGCTACTTTGTTCCAGCAGCTACTCCTTCCTGCCAGCTGCCTGAGACTGGTCAGGGTCCCGTGAGGCAGTTGAGTCATCTTCCTTAAAGCTGAAGGGACTTGGGCACAGAGGACATGTGTTACTGCCTGGTCCCATTGGCGATGGGTGAGGGCACAGCTGGCTCTCCCCAGAGGCGTGACAGGCTCTTGCTTTCAAGGAGTTATTTCAGAGGCCCAAAGGAGATCTTCAACTCCAGGTATGGCGTTTCCCAGCCAGCTGCTCAGCCCTCTGCATTCAGGCTTTCACGTCCAAGAGGGCAATGTCTCTGGGAGCATACAGGCACCACTGGGCTCTAGAGCCTGGCAGTGGCCTCCCAGAGCTGAGGGCCAAGCGGGGCGTGACCTGCAGGCACGGGGAAAGCTGCTTCACTGACTGGGACTGTGAAGATGCTGGGACCCACGGAAAGAATGAGGGATGTTCAGCCTGGAGAAGACAAGATTCGAAGGGTAGCTCCTGATGTCAGAGGGGCTGTCATCATGTGGGGGAGGGATGGCATTTATTCGGGGTGGCTCTGCGGGGTAGAACTAGGGTCAGTGGGAAGAGATTATGCAGAGGTTAATTTTGGCTTGACATTGCTTTTGTTTTGTTTTGACGGAACTGTCTTGGAGGTGAGCCCCCTATCCTTGGAGGTATGTGAGAAAGTTGGCCACTTCTCAGAGAAGCCATGTATAGCCTACATCCCTCTGAGCAACCACGACCAGCTTCAGAGAGGCCCAAATTAATGCGGAAGCACATCCTGGGACCTAACAGCCTGTCCCAGCAGTCACTAGAGCAAGCCCTGAGGCCAACACACGAGCTGCCTGTCTGGCGCCATCGCCCCAACCCTCCTCTCACCTCACGAGAGCTTTGACCGTGGACCGGACCACACTGGACAGCAGGAACAGCGGCGTGACCAGGATGTGGAAGAGGGAGAGGGAGGCGAAGGCCACAGAGGGGGAGAAGTCAGCCTCTTTGAAGAAGCTGACGTGGCCCACGAAGGTCTGTGGACAAAGGCACAGCTAAGGCAGGGGCTGCGTCAGGGCTTGGGCCCCCATCCCACAATGGAAAAAAGCCCTGGGAAGGAAGGGGGAGGGCTGGGAAGGACCTAAGGGAGACCTTTTGGTTAAGGACACCTTCATTATCCACACAGTCATCTCATGGAAATGTCCCCAGGGAATTCAGGTCCCGCCCCCTCAGGTTAGATCAGCTGCCACCTCCTCAGACAGCAGCCTCAGCACTCATTTCTCCAGTCCTCAGCCAGGAAAATGTAATCACAGTAATTACAAAACTACCTCCTCTCCATGTCTGCCCCCGGCTACCTGGCTGGCTTAGCAGCCTCAGTTACCCAGAGTTCCCCTAAACAGCCAGGCAGGAGCCAGCCCAATAAATCAGGTTCAAAGTGAATTCCCAAGCACGCCTGACAGGCTGTGAACTCGATACCGATCAGGGACGCTGGTCCTGGGGGTGGGAAATGTGTCCTTTTAAAGAATTGCAGCAGTCACGGAACATATCTGGGATGGAGCCCTGGGAGAGGGGGCCACAGGCTACTGGGGGGCACGTTGCCTGCCCCCAGTGCTGAACTCACACCCAGCCTTTGTCAGTCGCTGTAGAAAACCGCTACCATGCTATTCAGTGATGTGGAGAATTGTTTGTGGCCTATCTTTACATTTAAAAAAGCAGGTTACAAAACTGCATGTGCAGCGCAATCCTATTTTTGTAAAAATGACATGTTATATGCCTTAAAAAAGACTAGAAAGAAACACATTAAAGATGATACCAAAGGGATTATGGATGATTTTAATTCTCTTTGTGTTTTCTTTCTGAATTTCCTACATTTCTACTATAATCATGTTTTACTTGTATAATGGAAAATACTATTACTATTTTTATTTATTTATTTATTTTTTATCTTCTTTATTTTTTTTCTGATACTATTTTTGAAAGTACAATTTCTCTAAATAGCAAGCCTCAGGTATTCCAGGCCAGGGGGCAGAGCCTCCTGTCTGCTTGGAGTGCGGAAGGACCTGCTCTGTATAGACTATAATCCATCCCTCTGTTTTCAGCTCTGCTGCTGAGTCCCTCTTGCAAGATTCCCGTGCAGAAAGGCCAAACCCTGGGCAGCCTTCACTGCAGGCATCCCACCCCCACCAGCCCCTCTCCCCACCAGGAGATGGCGAAGGGCCCACTTACAATGAGGACAGCAGCGATGGGGATGGCGGTATTCATGAAGACTGCGGAGGAAGCACAAGGGAGAGTTTAGGGGAGCAGTGAGACGGCAGGTAGGATGGTGGGAGGCAGTGCTGCCCACGGGAGGTCCCTCCCCAGCCTGTGGAGCAGAAGTTGGCGTAGGGTAGGGGCAGAACTCCAGCCCTGTGGTGCCTCCAGCTCCTTTCCCTCAGGACTCTTGTTCCATGTACCCTGGACCCTTTCTCTGCGACTTAAGGCTTTTAAAAAAAGCCTTAAATGCTCTTATTTCGCTCCGTGTAGGAGCCCCATGGGAAAGTGGTGGGAGAAGGGATTGGAGAGCTCGCCTCCTGTGGCCAATTGCAGAGTCAGCTGCCTGTGTTTCTGAGGGCACCAAGCTGCTGGCCCTTCCTCTGCCTTTATCCCCCTGCAGGTGCCCCAGCCAGGCACTCTCTGCAGCTCCGAGGCTTCCTAATCTCCCAGGGCTCCTGGGAATGACTTCAAACTCATTCACTCTGAGAGGTGCTAGTGACTAAGGGCAGCTAAAGCAGGGCCCCCTCAGGTTTAGTGTCCACACCCAGGTGGGGCAGCTGGTCAGAGCTCGGCCACATAATCAGAGACAAATCAACAAAGGGTGGGAGGGAGGGGTGTTTCCAGTCACTCCTATTTTGTGGCAGCAGAAGGCCCCCTCCTTATTCTGTTAAAACTGTGGCCTTCAGATGGGTCATAGGGACCCCAGAGAGCAAAGAGAGCTGGACTTATGGTCAGAGCAGGGTAGAGTCTCTGTTACTTTCCTGGTGTCTGTTAACTTCCTTGTGCCTCAGTTTCCCCATCTGATTTCCATAAACTTGTACTTACTTGTTTATCCACCCTGGCTCTCTCCAAGGTTAGAGAACATAATGTAGGAGGCAAGCCCAGTGAGCCCTAAGTGCAGGCTGAGCATCGTACCTCGTGCTATGAGCTTATCTCTGCTGCACGGGTTCTCACCTCCTCTGGCCCAGGCTGTGAGACACCCAAGAGAGCACTGGTCCTAGGCCTGAACTCCCAGAGAGAGCGGCTACCCCCGAAGTGAGAGGTCACCCTTGTATCTTATCTCCCTTCTTTCCAGAGCTTCTTCCAGGTGAGCCAAGAAAGGAGCCTGGTTCTGTAATTAGCCAAATTAAAACAGAAGGAAGCAGGGGCTAGGGCGGGGGCTCAGCCCATGCACATGGCCCCTGTCTCATGAATGGTGACGTCTTAGACACTCTAAAGAGGTCCACATGGTTGACACGATTCCAAGAAGCTGACTGCCCACTTACCCCAAGAATCCTGCACCCACTAGTACATACACAGTGTCTGCTGGGTAGGTGGTCCCCAACCTCAGGGAACCCCAACCTGGTGGGAGAGACCTGACCCCTGCTCCCAGGAACCATGCTCCCAGAAAGTCCCTGATACCATGGGGAGACAGTCCTCATGCGTGTTTTACCCACAATGTGGACCATCAGACACAGCCTATAGCACAGCCAGCACTGACTGGGGAAACAGAGGCAGAGGAGGGCCCCATCCGGCCTGGGCCCATCACCAACCACACAGCTCTAAACTCATGGATGCTTTGCCCGCTCCCCCAGGCTCAGTCCTTCCAGGGATCTTCCTCAGGGCAGGGGCCTCTCCTCTGCTCCTCCCCTGCTCGCCTCCATAAATCACCAGTGAGGAGGGGCTCAGGCTACAGTGGACACTGGCACCCCATCCCTCAGCCCCCTGCCACAGGCCAAGACCCTTCTCACACTTTCTGGGGCTCAACTCCCAGCTAAAGAACAGGCTCAGAGGTGGACTGTAAATACTTCAGGACAGTATGACTGAAAAGCCACCTGGTGCTTTGTAGCTAGGGCCACAAGGAAGTTCAGCCTTTCTGACCCCGTAATCCCTCCCCTAGGAATTTATCTCGAATAATTCTTCAACAGAAGCACAAAGCCACCAGCAAGACAGTGTTAGCTGCAGCATTTCTGCCACAGCACAACAAAACCATCCCAAACCAAATAAACCGGAAACACCCCACAGGAAGGGCCGTTTCCGTAAATGATGGCACATCAATTCTAGGGCAGCTTTTGCAGTCACAAAACATAATTGACCTTTTACTCCATTGCGTGTTTTCCGTGGTCCTGGTAATTTTAAAATTTTTTATTTTTTCTATTTAATGTATTTATTCTTGCAGCCGCCTGAACTCCTTTGAAGAATGAGACAGGCTATAAATAAATTTTAAAACGAACATTCCAAAGCTGATGCAGCAACATGGAGAATGCTTATGATATAATTAATTTCTGCCTTGTTCTGGCTGCAGTATGGAGACACTAAAGAATTAAAATGTGATTTTCCATTTTTCTCACCCTCTCCTGGAATTTATGCATGGAATTTTGGGTCCCCTTCAGGATGAGGTGTTGGGAGAATGGAATCAACAGCTGCTTGTATTTTAAAGGTCTCTCTGAAGACCACCCCACCTAGGGCAGATGTGGCTGGAACTAGAGGCATCGGGGCTGGAGGCCAGGAGGCCTGGGGGTGCTACCTCCTGTGGCACCTCTCTGAGCACAGCAGACACCCGTGTGCACTACCTGGGCTGGGAGGGGTGGGAGGAGGGAAGGGAGCTGGGCACCTCAGCTGTCGTGGCTCAAAGGCCTGAGCCCTTGCCCCCACTTTTTTGAACAAGTAAAGCCCTGCAATAGTCTAAGGTGGTGGATGGGGTGGGATAGATTTCCCTCCAAATTTGGCAGGGGTAGGCTGACTCACCTTGATCTGACTTAGAGAAAAAAACAAAACGAACATGACAATGCTTAAATCTCAAATGTTAAGGAGCAAGAAGTACTGGTTAAATAGCATTAAGAGCAAATGGAAGATTACAAAACAATGCGTGGGTGATTTCCACCCCACAAAAAAAATTAAAAATTCATTCAAGAATTATTTTTTGGAGGCGCTATCATGGTCCAGGCACTGGGCTAGGTTCTGGGGGTGCAGTGGTGAGCATTTGTGTCAGCTTTTCATAAGCATCCCCACCCCAAACAAAACAAAACAAACAAATCAAGTTAAACCAAAGCAGGGCTCAGAACACCAGTGCTCCACGGATTTGCCCAAGGAATGCGGTCTGGCCTCAAGGGCCGCCAGCCTGGCATGGCAATATGAGATGCTTTTCATTTCCAAAGCATTGATAAATATTTCAGGAGCCATGTGGCAGGGAAGCACAGCCAGCCCTTGGAGCCTCTGGTTAACTTCAGATTCGACCTGAGGCGGAGCCTGCAGCTCGCAGCCTAATTGACAGCTGCACCTGCAGGAGCAGGAAATGTGTGCTGAAGGGCTCAGGGCTATTTTCCATTCAGTGTAATTGTCAGTGAAATCAGCAGAGAGGGGAGGAAAGCAAGTTCACGGTGGGTGGGTGAGTGCCTCTGTCATCTCACGGCAGGGGGCCCCTGCAGCCATCCACTGATTTCTGCCTCCCTAACTGATGAACCCCCCAGCTCTCTCTCCCTCAGTCTCCCTTCCCGCCAAGCCAGGCTTGGACACGCATCAGCAATACACTGTGGCTGCGGCAACTGGTAGGAGGAACGGCAGATATTGAGGAAGAATTTTAGAGAAGCTGGGGAAGGAAGGGGGACGCGTCACGAGGTCACCTTGTCTCCCTACACTGACTGTTCTGAGTCAGGGCCACCGCTGAGGAGGACAGACAGAGAGCAAGACTTGCAAAGAATATCCAGACCTGGGTTGTGTAGGGGGGCCGGGGCAGGGCCCCCACTTCAACTGATGGAAGAGTTGGGATTTTTTTTTTGTTTGTGGTTGTTTTTTTTTAGGTGAGGCCAGTCACATTCATCCAAGGAGGCCCCATCCAGCGGGGAAGGGAAGGAAGACCCAACTGCAGAGCACTGGGAGAGGTGGCAAACTCATCTTTCCTTTACTTAAGCTCCTCAACGGCTCCCCTGCCCTCAGGATAAGGTCAAGTGTCTGAACATAGCTCAAAGGTTCCTGCATAATCTGGTCTTGTCCTTGCCCTCTCCACACAGAACCAGATTCTTGAACATGCCATCCTCATTCTCACCTCTAGGCCTTCCCTAGTCTAGCTAACTTGTAGTCACCCACCAGCCGTAAGACAAGGTTGGGTACAGCTCTGGTGGGCGCCCAGCATACCCCTTTCTGTTCTTATCACTCACGACACCGTTGCCGTCGCTTGTTTGATTATCTGCTTTTCCTGTTAGACTGTAAGCAACCTGTGGGCAGCGGCCAATAAGTCTTCTCACCACTGCGTCCCCAATGCCTAGCAGAGGGCCTGGCACACAGTAGGTGCTCAGTAAATATCTGTTAAATAAATGAATGAAAGAAATAAAAGAATTCAGGGCCAGGGGAGTGTCACAAAAGAGAAAGTAGAGCATTTGGAATTGAGCTCGTGGCTCTGACCACATGCACGGCCACTGCTTGTGGGCACGGCCCCCACAAGACAGGGAGGGCAAGGGCCATGCCTGTCTCCTCCAACCTCCAGAGCCTCAGTGGGGCTTGGCACAGAGAAAGGGCTCTGGAATGGGTGTTGCACAATGGACAGAACCACCTGGCAGTGTGTCGGCGGTTGACTGCTAGGGCCTAGGACCCCTTTGTCACCTCTGCAAAGCTTGTCCTAAAAGAAGCGCCATACTGAACTCCTGGAGTGATTCTGCTGATGCAAGGAAATAAGGATTGTACTGACTTCTAAGGGGAGTGACCATAGCCCTTGTCTCCATCTTTTTCCAGCTTTATCTTCTATGCACTGAAATCTTGCAAGGTGCCCAAGCATCCCCTTGCATGAAGCTCTGTGTGAACTCCCTGCACACATGGTCTTCCTTCTTCTCTGTTCTCTGTCATTTATAGGCTGCGGGACTTCGGTGGATCATTTCACCTCAGTGAGCCTCAGTATTCCCTGCTGTAAAATGGGCACAATCGAGCCACACACCTCACAGAGTTGTTAAGAGGATTAAGCACACTCAGCCTTGCTAGACTGGCGGCACAGAGCTGGCCATGAGGTTAGACTCTCCGCCCCACTGTTCTCTGACACTAGTTCTGACTTCTTGACTGGAGTATAAGCTCCTTGAGAACAGGAAGCACATCTCATCCCTTGCATTTCTCCCAGTGCTTAGCCCAGGGCTGAGCACACAGAGAGGCTCACTCAACACCCACTGAGTAACTGACATCTCTGTTTTTCTTCATGGGGAAATACTGCTTCTGGATTTTGATGTCAGGGAAATTGTACCCATTTCCTTTGCCAACCCTCTGCCCTTCTGCTCCAGGCTGCACACCCAGGAGGTCTCAGTGACGCCAGTGATGAGCCCGTCATATACGGTATCAGAAGTAATCTCATCTGCCTGACAGCCTGACTGCGTGGCCGGACGAGTGACCAGACTGAAAGCCCAGCAGGCTCACCAGCATGGGTCCCATGAGGTAATGCGACTCCAGGGCTCTCTGCAGCGCCAGGATGAGAACAAGAGATGCCCCGTTACCTCAAGCCTAATGACCTGTGTCTTGATCCTAGTAACAGCACAGAAAGCATGAAGTCTGGGAGGAGGGAAATGAAAACACACTCAAGGCATATACCTGCAACCAGGAGGAGCCCCCTCTCCCCCACCTTCATCTCTCCCACTGCCACTGCCAAAAGAAACACATCGCAGGAAGGGCAAACACACTGAGCAAATATATTTGGCTTTAAAGCTCTCACGAGGTCTCTTTCTCTTCCCTCCCTACTCCCCTCTTCCAGGGATCCACCTGGGCTGTTCTGTTAATTGCTTCTAGGTTGCTGAGTCCTGGACAGGTCCCTCCTTGGTTCCAGGGCCCCTCACCTCTTCCAGGGTCATCTCGTCTCAACAGGGCATCACCTTTCTCCAGGTCATCCTGGTGGCCTGGCCCTCCACAAAGCCATGGCTTGTCTTCTGAGAGCCCCATGGGACAAAGAACAGCTCCTAAATAAGCTTCTGTGGGATAGCCTGGGAACCTACCATCTTAATATGTCTTTTCCATAGGAAAGCCTGTCCCAGGTTGCAGTTTAAAATGTAGCACATGAGTGTACATCTCCCAGGAGCAGCTAAAGCAGCTGCTACCTGCCCCCCTCTACTTGAGCTCATGCTGCCTCCACTTTGCTGCCTACTGTGCCAAGGAATCTTGGGGACCCTTCCCTCTCTCCCATTGCAGCAATGGTGAGCCTGCCCTACCCCACCTGCCATGCTGTTCTTCAGAGAGGAAGGCCCCTGGCTGTGGGAGGAAGCCCTCCCAAACTCAGCAGCTGTTCCCACTGATGGGCTGCCTGGAAACCAGGTGTGTGTAGCTCAGAGGGGCTGTATTTATGTTAAAACAACCAGTACCAAGGGGCAGGCAGAGCTGACATTTAGAATGTTGAAGAGGGCCTGGAAATGGGGACACTGGTTTCTCTGAACTCTCCAGATGTCTCTTCCCAAGTTCTCCTGTCTTATGGAGTACTCATCTTAGGGTCAGGAATGGGGGTAAAGGGGGAAGACAGGACCTTGGGCAGTATCTCGGTGAGGAATTCAGGAAGCAATGGCTGCCTGCCGTGCTCACAGCCCCACTCTGAGAAACTTGGGCCCCAGCAGGACTTTCTGCACAAAGACACCACAGCTCGTACCATGTATGGTAGACAGACCTGCTCTCAAGCCCTGGCCACTGCCGACTGGTTCAGACCTTCTGAACTCCAGGAATGCGCAGATGATCTGAGTGAAGGTCTCATCTTCCTTGAGGCTGGCTGTCCCTGGCGATCTGGGAGACACTTCCCAGCATGCCCTCCACTACTGCTGTGATACTTCCAGCCGGCACCCCTAAGTGTGTCTCTTCCTAACACACCAAAAGAGCCAGAATTCAGCTGGGGGAGATGGGCAGGAGTGTCCATCCCTCCTAGTTCCCTCCCCTATTTCCCACTCCCACTCTTGTCAGAGCTCATTCTAGGTTGTTTCTCTCCTACTAAGAGAAGACAGTTTGAAAAGAGTGCCCCATTGTGTCCTATGCCTTCTTCACCCCACACGGGGCCCCAGCCCTTTGCGGAAGAGAGCACGAGGCCAGGAGCTGAGGGACTCCCGAGGGTCTGGTCTGAGCCATGTCACCAACTACTGAGGGTCCACAGGAACACACCCTCCCCCTGAGCCTCAAGCTCCTACCTGTAAAAAAGGGGGCCAGACTGGATTTATATCCTCAAATCATGCTCCCCTCAAAACCCCAGTGTTCTTTAACCTGGATGGAGGCACTTTATTGACAAATTGAAGCAAACAGTTCTCCAAACTTGCAGTAAACATTTCCCATGTACCTCGTCTTGCCACATCCTATGTAATTTCCACACAGATATATCTTTTCTCCTTTCAGTCATGTTAATTTGTTTAACCCATACAAATGATGGATTTTGCTTTTTATTCCTTGTTTTTCTCCAGGGGCTTCCACTCGGCCCTTTCTACCACAGTGACAGGTGAGGGGATGAGCATGAGATCTGCCAGCTGCTAAACGTATACATCCCACTGATGCGCTTGGGAAGTACCCACATTGGGGGGATGGGGGGTAGGTCCATGGAGCCACTGGACCAGCTGTGAGATAAACTCGGGCCAGATGAATTTGCTTGCATGAGAGTCCTGGGTAGTAGTTTCCCTATGACAGTGGCAGTTCAGTCTGACTTATTGAAAGAAAGTCCTCACACTTACGAGAATTTGAAACTATTGCTATTCGTTTACTGCCCCCTCTCAATAACATGTCTGCTCCATGAGAAATGGGACCTCCTCTGTCATTCCCACAGGCTTGTAATACATATTTGCCAGATGAATGAATGCAGAACACTGATTTTTCTGGGGGTCCTGCTACTAGGGCTAGTTTGAGGACCTTCTGGGTGAGATTATCCCCAGAGCTTCCCTCCTTCTGCCACCCCCAACATCTTATTCTAGCTTATAGGCAGCAGCCACCCAGGCTGGCTGGTTGGGGTGGACTCACTGGAGATGGAGGTGTAGATGGCAAAGGCCCTGAGGCTGGTCATCTCCTTCCTGCGGGTCATTTCCACCCGCATGCGGAAGATGTTCTCCCAGGCGTACAGTTTGAGCAGCTTGATGCCACGCAGCATCTCGTTGGTCTGCTTCAGCCTCTCGTTGGAATACTCCTGTCGGTGTCACCAAGTCAGAGAGGAGTGTTCCTCTGCCCCCACCCACCCAGGAGGAAGGAGCCCAGTCAACGCCCTCACTGCCCTGCCCAGCTCTGGTGTCCACAAGGACACTCCCCGCACTCTCCATTAACCCATTCCACAGGTAAAGAAGCTGAGGCCTGGACAGGTGAAGCGACCTGCTTAAAGTCAATGACAGTGTGTGTGTGGGGGGTGGGACTGTTGGGCCAGAGCAATGCTGGGGGGAGGTGCCTGGGGGAAGAGGGAGGAGAGCCGCTGATGCGAGGGGAGTAAGCCGGGAGACCTGGGAAGGCTGGGGAAATGGGCATGTGCACACCTGCACACACTCACCAGTGTGCTCCGCTGGGCCTGGGAGAGCTTGGTGGCCACGAAGTACTGGACAGGGGCCAGGAGAATGATGACGGCTGCTCCGATTAAGGCACTGACTCCAAGGATGTAGTAGAGGAGAATCACGCCCACGATGATCTGAGGAGGACCACGGGGGTGAGGTCCCCTTGACCTGATGGCTGCCCTGCCAGGGGGCGTTGACAAAACCCCCAGACCCCTGGTGAAACAGGCACTGGTGCCAGGTTTCTGAATTGCCTGGGGGCTACGGGAAGCCGTGGAGGGGCACGTTGTGACAAAGCAAACCCGGGCGAGGGATGAGCATGATGGGCTCCCACACAAGCAGAGAGTTTCCGGGCTGGCAACTAACTGCATTTATCTCAAGGCTGGCTGCAGCCTTAACTCTCTCCTTTGCTTTCCAGATGGAATCTCGGCGCTGAGGTCACACAGTGAGTGTGACGGCACCTTTTGCTCTGTTTGCTGGATAGCAAGGGTGGCATTTTACTCTCACTGGAGAAAAGTGATACATGAGCAAAGGGGCAAAACCAGCCCAGCATCTGAGAAGTTACTTTTTATTCTTATGCTCCTGGCATCTAAGTTTTTTAGTGAATCTGGCCAGTAGTCTCTGAAAAGAGAATTTACAGTTTCTAGCTTTATGTAAATGACTGCCTGCTTCTGAATATTTATGAGAAATGTAAATCACTCTCACCAAACCCCTATATGTCAAGATGACAATTTCTCAGGTTGCCGTCAAAGGCAGGCACCTCTAATTACAGAGCTTATTCTAGAGGAACAGATGCGCTGCCTGAAAAAAAAAAAAGATAGGATTCCTGGCTTGTAGCACTCACTGAACACTACACCAAATTAGCTTTAAGCTTCCTGTACCACCTCAAGGACAAAAGGAGAGGTGGGAGGTTCTGTAATTTCTGCTAACCACAGAATGCCTCCTGCATTAAAAAGTACCTTAGGTGCTGGTAAGGGACCTCCTTGACCACCCACCTCCCAGTGTTTAACTGATGTAAATGTTGGCATGGATGGGCAGAGAAGCACATTAGGAGGTAAAATACCCTCCTTCCTATGCTGAGCCATGCTCCCATCACCTCCCTGGAAAATTATCACTGGCATCCAGCCCTTATGTTAGCTGAGCTCATCTGGAGGCAGTCAGGATGTCGTTCAGCCAATTTGGGTTGAGCTGGACGCCAGTTAAGCTCCCGGGCCCTGAGTCCCTAAGAGGGCACCTGCTGGGGTGGGCTCCTGCACCCACACCACCTCCAAGTCCGGGGCCACTGCTGGGCAGGAGCTGGGGATGCAGTATGGGGACTCATGCTCCTCCTCATGCTTCCCCTCTCCCCTCTGCTCCCTGTGCTTCCCAGACCCCCTTGCCCACTCCTCTTTTCTGCAGGGGTCTGGATGGACCCCACTGGGGAGAATACCAGAAATCAGGGATTCTGCATGTACAAAGCAAGTGTGGAGAATGAACAGGCTATTTTGTCTACTAGTCACAGGTTAGGAGAGCAATATAGTAAAGTGGGGAGATCATAGTCCCTGGAATCAGCTGCCCTGAGTTTGAATGCAGTGTAGCCTCAGCACTTATTAGCTGTGCAACCTTGGACAAGTTACTTAACCTCTCTGAGTCTTAGCTTCTTCATCCCTAAAATGGTGATTATAAGGCTCACTTTGCAGAACTGCTGTGAAGATTAAATGAATATATATGATAAGCACATAGACCAGTGCCTAGCACCTAGTTGAAGATGAATACAAGGTGGCTAACTCTCCTTCTTAAAAACACAAACTGAAAAACCTCCTGAGAACCCTGTCACTAGGGAACCACAGAAAGGAGGCACCAGCGTATGGTGCTGCTATTAGCTTGCTGTGTGGCTCAAGGTAAGGTTGCTGCCCACTCTGGGCCTCCAATGTCAATGGGATGAAATACAGGGGTGCTTGCTGTGGCCAAGTTCTCTAAGACTGATGTCCATGATAAGCTCTTGAAATTATCAGCAATATGTATGAATGTGCATTTGTTTTTCTGAGGAACAATCTATAGGCTTCATTAGGTTTTCAAAAGTGTATATAAAATAGTTTAGTGGTCAACTAGTGATTGCTAATGGGTACAGGTTTCTTTTGGGAATGATGAAAATGTTCTAAAATTGATTGCAGTGATAGTTGTACAACTATGTGAATATACTAAAACCCACAGAATTATATACTTTAAATGAATGGTATATAAATTATAGCTCAATAAATCTGTAATTACATAAAGGATATGGCCATAAAAAGATGAAGAAACAGGGAGAACTCTTGGAACTTAGAAAGAAATGGGGTTCCTGAGCTATTTCAATATTATAAAAAGCCTTGCGGCTCCTGTGGCTAACCAAGCTGCACACAGAATCACTCTGGGTGGGTAATGCTGGTTCCCATGCACTGGTTGAAGGTGTGAGTGGCAAAGGTCCTTTGATGAATTAAAAATGGAAAACCAAAGTATACTTTTATGATAAATAAGTAAAGGTAAGTCATCAGTGGAGATAAAAAGCCTCATCTTCCTGTGTTGTGAGGGTTAAATTACACAAGTGAGACAGCCTGGGACGGCACCAGGCACATGGTGGGTGTTATTAGTTATTATTAGTCAGTATCATTAGCAATAATGCGTGGGTAATATATACTATAAGTGATAGTAACAATAACAATAAATGAAGCAGCTTTGGTGGGTGGACTCTTTTGAGACAGGTTATTCAAGGGGACACAACAGAAAGAGTTCCTGCAGATAAAAGGCTGGTAATTGTATTAGCTGAGGTCTCTGGGCCCTTCCATAGCTTCTGTAGTTATTGTTTCATCCTAGCAGAGTGAAAAAGGGTGGAAGGGCCTCGGCGTGGGTAAGTGATGGTGGGGAATTGCATCTATGGCTGTTTTCTGTAAAAAGGACCATCAATTTCCTGCCCTACGTCTCCATCTCCCGCTATGAGCCTCTCCTCCTATTTTCTTTAATGTCTTTTAAATCTAGCTTTATAGGTAAGGAGAACCAATCAAAATCACTTGAGATTAAGGTTTGTAGAAGCAATGGATTCTGAGTTGGTAAAGTCCTCACTGATATCAAACATGTGCTGGTTACAAGGGTCCAATATTTACTTAGTGACTACTCTGTGCCCAGCATGCTGTTGGGCGCTTTACTTAATCATCTAATTGAATCGTCATAGAACTCCAAGGTAGGAATCGTCCCCATTTCATAGACAAGGAAACCGAGCCTCAGAGAGGTAAAGCATGTGAATTGTCTGTCTCACCAAAGGCCAGACCTTTTCTGCTACACCAGGCAGCCCCTGTGCAGCCTGCAGGCCCCCTGGGAATGGCTCAGGGATTTCCACTTCTGGGCTGTGCACCAGAGCAAAGATTCTTTAGCACAGGGATCACCAGCTCCGTGGTGGAAGAGCTTCGGATGGGAGATGGAGCAGAAAAGATCACGGGTCAGCTAAATAGGCTGGGGATTCTCCAACCATTGTTAGCAGAGAATATGTCTCCTCCAGAGGCAGCCCCAAATTTTGACTGGCTTCAAAAAATCATGTTTTTGATTTCCAAAAATAAGATATGCTTAATGGAGAATTTCGAAATGCACAAAGAAAGTAAAATTCACTGGTAAGCCTATCATGCAGCCTTCCAGTTTTCGGTGGGTGTGAAATCTGTGTGAATGCATACATATATATATATCCCAATTTAGTAGGAAGTGTACTGCATGTGCTATTTTGTAACATACACTTTCTGCTTAAAATATATCGTGAACACTTTTTGATATAATGAAGTACTTTGTTCCATGACTTTCAATGTTCATCAAAAGTGTTACACGTGTGATTATTCTATAGTTAATTTAAGGCCAGCTGCATTTTTAAAAAGTCTCAATGAAACTGCCTTTTCTGGCCATCAAGAGAGATTCCCAGACTGCTTGCAGAGTGTGGCACAGTATAGGGATGCAGGGGTACACCCCATAGAGACCCCAAGGTACCCCAAGAGAGTGGAAGGTACAGGCAACATGTTTAGGCTCAATTAAGATGGAATGGAAGACGGTGAGCCCCAGTCATAGACATGCACAAGCTGATTCTCGTACCCATCTCATACCTGAACTGGCATTGCCCAGAGGTTTGGGCACAAGAAGAAAAACCACATGAGCTGGTTAGTGTCGATGGCAACCAGGTTACAGATCTGTCCGGCAGTCATTTCTCCCATGGACAGGTTGGAGGTGGACAAATGCATAATTTTATTGTAAATCTTGGTCTAGAAATGAGAGCAGAGGTTTTCACATTCATCATCATCATCATCATCATCCTGGTAGACACCCTAAATGCCACATGTCTACAATATGCTGGGGGTGCCTCAGACATTCCCCATGGAGCCTCAGAGCAGCCCTGAAAGTGCGCACTGTGTTACTGTTCCAATTTTACAAACGAGGTAAGTAAGCCTCAGAAAGTTAAAGGGCTTTGATAGCAGATCAGGTAAGTCAGGGAGGCAGCATTCCCAGGAGGAATCCACAGCAGCACAGCAAGCTGCTTCCCTGCAAACAAAGCCTCTCCCTCGGGAACAGGACTTGATCAGCTCTTAAACTGCACAGATCTTCACGTCCACTTATACTTTTGATTTACCACGGGCCAGAGGAGAACACATTTCAGAGCCATAAAAATGGTGAAGTGGGGCAGCTGTCTTTTTTAACGTGGCCATCTCCAACCAGGGAGGAGGTGTGCTTTGGGGTCAAGTCCCTTCCTTTTTTTTTTCTTTTTTTTTCCTTCCTTTTTTAAAGTTTTATTTTTATTTTTAAAGAAGCTAGATTACATAAATGTTACATAAAAAATATAGAGGATTCCCATAAACTCCACCCCTTCCCTCCCCCCCCCACACTTTCCCGTATTAACAACATCTTTCGTTAGTGTGGTACATTTTCTACAATTGATGAACACATATTGAAGCATTGCTACTAACCATGGTCTATAGTTTATATTGTAGTTTACACTTTGCACTGCACAAGTACCTTTTTTCTTTTCTTTTCTTTCTTTTATTTTTTTTTTTTGAGGTATCGGGGCTGGGGATTGAACCTAGGACCTCGTATGTAAGAAGCCGGTGCTCAACCACTGAGCCACATCAGCTTCCCTGAGTTTGCTTGTTCTTTGTTTTTTTTTTTTTTTTTCAGGAGACACTGGGAACTGAACTCTGGACCTCTTCTCATGTGGGAGACAGGAGCTCAACCGCTTGAGCCACATCCGCTCCCCACAAGTCCCTTCTTAATTGAGGCTTGAAGCAAAACAAGGGTTCAGCCTGTGAGGTCTGGTGCGAGACAGCAGTGCTGGTTAGTTCCGGTGCCCTCCCCAGAGCCCAGGCACACTGAGGACTTTGCTCCCCTTCCAGGGGGCAGCTGGGGACCGGCCACTAACGGCTCCCTGGTGAGCTCTGAACCTAAAAGCTCTAGGTACGGAAAGATCATGCCTCCCAGAAGGATGACAATTTTCAGGCTGTGCACTCTTGAATAAGGAAAAATGCATTCTTGTCTTAAATGTCCCCAGGCATGCCTGCTCTTGAACGAAATTCTATTGTGCATTCTGCTGTAAGGCGGTTTCCCAGCCCCTAATTCATTTTGTGTGTAAAACTAGGCTTTTTCTGTGTGGCAGGTTTACTGAAAGCATGACTCACTCTGTCTTTTTGTGAGCCTTTAGGTCCCATGATTAAGGTTTAAAATAATGGCAATGATATTTTTGACATAGCTATGAAAATCCTAGGTTATATAAAATCATGCTTCAAAGAATAATCACCTAGTTTCAGTGAAATAGGGACATAGAGTAATCTGCCAAATTAAGCACTATTAAGTAAAGACCAAGATACATAAAAATGTACAATCTACTGAGAATTAGTATATTTCATATGTATATATTTTTTCATTTTGTATATATATATATAATGCAGGAGCTTTGTTTAATAACTTTTTCATGCAAGAAACATGGTTATTCTCAAACTCAGGAAGACAAAGACCCTTATTTATAATTTTCTGCTCATCTCTGAAAGAAGGTTTTTTCTAATTTGTTTTTATAATTAATGCCAGAATTTCCTTTTCATGGCATATGAATCGTTTTCTTTTATTAATGCAAAAGATTCAGACAGTTTGATAAAAATAATTACATGCTAATACATTAAAAAGGCATTTTTGGCTCTTTTAGTATAATTGGACAATACTGGGCTTGTTTTGATTTATGACATACAAACAGGGAGTAGATTTAATTACAAAACTGTGTGACCACAAAACAGGCTGCTGCTTGCAGTGATGGAGTGTGCCTGTAACTGGAGGGGCTTGAGCAGGAGCTGGGGCTTTGAAGAGGTTTTCTGAACTGGGTTTTCTTCCTAGCTCTGATCCTCATGATTCTTACAGTCTTGAATTTTCCTGGGCTTTCTCCACCATTCTCATATGATAGCATTCCTGAGGAAATGGCTCTGCTTTCTCAGTGAAAAACCCCTGGGGATGGTCAGGGACCCCCTGCACATGCACAGCTGCACAGGTTGTGCACTACACAGCTCCAAAGGGTACCATTCACATGGACTATACCAAGATAACCAGAGTTTAGACCCTGATATTGTCCTCAGCCGAAGCTGGATCCTTTTCTGAAAAGCTCTGATCCTGGCTTCCTCAGAACCCATCAATGTTAATGATTCTGAGGAACACTTCTGAAGAATGGGGTGGCTTTGGGATTTAGCCACAACTTCCTAGAGTTCTACTGACCTCATGAAATTGCCGGGTATAGCAGAATCTGCCAGTTGTCCCCCAATATCCATTCTTCCCTTTTCACAAAAAGAATTTCTATCTATGGGATATATGGCTGTCAAGAATAAAGACTATGTTTTCCAGCCTCTCTGGGCATGGCCATGTGGCCAATTTTTCAACAATGGGATGGAAGAGGAAGTGATATATGCTTTTTGTGCATTATGGCCTTAAAGGGAAGTGGCATACCCTCCTCTCTTCCTTCTTTCTTCTTGCTGGCTTGAATGTGGACATGATGGTAGCAGTTTCAATAGTCACCTGAGCCCATTAGGCAAAAAGTCACAAGAGAAGGTTAGCAGAGCAGTATTATAAAAGCAGCCCAGATGTGATGACTGTGTAGCTGCCATACTAGCCCAGACTGCCAGCCCTGACTCTATATGGAAAAAAACACATCTATCCTATTTAAACAACTATCATATTGGGTCTCTCTATTCTAACAGCTGAACCAAAATTCTAAGGAACATGCTGGAGCTTAGATAATTCTCATGACCACCTTCCCCCAAAAGGGCCCTGAATCCTCTGTGACTCTGACCTCCTTTCCAACCAACTCAAAGAAGGAAGCCACAGAAAGCAGGAGCAAGAGCCTAGACCAAATGGTCTATCAGACCAGATACGTTCTCTCTCATTAGTGACCCAAGACTCGAGAGCTCAGATATATAGATCTCAGGTGTCAAACAGTTCCTCCCTCTCTGCCTCCCTCCCTCCTTCCCTCCTTCCCTTCCTTCCTCCCTTCCTCTCTCTCTTTCACTTTCTCTCTCTCTCTTTCAC
The DNA here is from genome assembly GCA_029593785.1 of Cabassous unicinctus. Classification (NCBI taxonomy): domain Eukaryota; kingdom Metazoa; phylum Chordata; class Mammalia; order Cingulata; family Chlamyphoridae; genus Cabassous; species Cabassous unicinctus. The sequence goes on from JAQZBX010001633.1 coordinate 26,814, forward strand.
TTTCTCTCTCTCTCTCCCCCCCTCCCTTCTCCTTTTCTCTCTCTTTCTTTCCCTAAAGAAGAATGCTTGGTAGCAGAACCTGGAACACTCTGGAGAAGGATTCTGAGACTGCATTTGCACTCAGTGGAAAGAGTGTGGTGATCGATTAGTGATGTCTGGCTCAGGTGGCAGGCCAATGGTTGAGCAACTGATATCTCAGCTCTAGACCAAGGCTCCCATTTTATGAAGAAGAGTGAGGCAAACAGGAAGGCAGCGCCTTCCCCAGAGTCACATGGCCACCAGATGGCAGAACCAGATTCCAGCCATGGTGCTTTCCACTATGCCACAGGGCCTTGTTAATAGCTATTGTTTTAAAACACTGCTAAAAGGCAACAAAAAAGAAGTTATTATTGAGTGTCCATGGGGATGAATAATGTAGTTCTTACTGTGAAATGAAAACATAATCATCCAAGTACCTGTATTGCCCCTCTCAAGTTAATTCCGGTTTCAATGGCGACATAGTAGGATGCTTGCAGAAATGTCCTTTGCAGTAGGAGGGCAAGGAACAGAAGCACGGCTAAGACGTAGGCATTAGCAAGGAACTCTTGGGATGAGACAAAGTAAACACCGAGGAATTGTGTCTGTTGGAAAGAGAAGTCCAGAGATGGCTGTCATTGCACAAAATGACCAGCATTAAGGCATATTAGTGTGCCATAATGGCCATGCTTATTACAGGACCCTCTATATTTGCAAAACTTGTTGCAATTGTTTATGAGAGGAAATCATTTGGATAAATCCAACTAAACATTCTTCTAACATCAGGGAGGGTTGCCTAAGCCCTCTTCATCTTCCCATTTAGGGGAACCGAATGGGGTCCCATTCTAACCTCAGGTCCCATAAATATGACTCCCAGCATTGTGGCCACCAGGCCCAGGGGAGCCCTCTCTGAATGGAACAAGAATAAATAGAGCAAATCACAGAGCGGCAAATCCAGAACTGCTCAAACAAATCCCATGATGTGTGCTATTTTTCTACTACAAAAATGGAATCAGCAGAGGCCTTGTTCCATACTTGCCAACAATCTTGTCTGTAATGGTTTCAGGGCGGAAAAGACCAGTGGAAAACGTGGCACTGCAGTGCCCCCGGGTGAGAGAGGGAATGTGTCACTCACAATAGACTAAATTGATTTCAGACCCAAGCCCCCAGCCTTTGGGCTCCCAGGACTTCCTCTTCAAGTTAAGGTTCTCTTGCTGCACTCCCAGCAAAGCTCAGATGATAAGCAATGGGGGGAAAAAAAACACGTTTTGGTTTTGTTGCTAAAGATACCAAATAACAACAGCTGCCTGTTTCCAAATTCAGCATCAACAGCTCCCAGGAAAACTTTTATCTTGATAAGTCCACTGCTCACCAGCGGAGCCACAGCAAAGTTTCCATGAAGACAGGGCTCTCTCTCCCCTTTCTGAGCCTCTGCCCTGAACTCTGCAAGCTATTTGGGAGGGTGTGGGAGCTGCTGCAGGGTAAAGAGCAATGGGAACAAAGTGATGAGAAGGAGCCCTGGGGCACGTCCACGCCCAGGGTCAGGCTGAGAGGGGCACCACTTGGAGAGGAATTCTTTTCCTAGCGTGGAAAGTTCCTGGATCCTAACAGGGCACCCCCTAAACTAGGAATCACTGTTCCCTGGAGCTGTCTGGTCCTACTTCCAACTGTTTCTCCCTTGCCTTGTGGGACAGGGGGAAGCAGACACAGGGAAAGCCCTGAGGGAGGCTCGAAGGCCCTGGCACTCTGTCCCATTTGTCAGTGTATCTGAGAGAGAAGCGGAGGGAAAGGGAGAAGGGAGTGGAGGTATATGCTGGAAGCAGCAAAATGGGCCATGAAATTATCCTGCAGTTGAGAGACCTGACCTTACAGGGGAGGAGGAGGCAGGAGACAGCATTTATCAGGCACAGAGCTCCATCCTCATAAAACTCCAGTGAGAAGGGTACCGTACTGGCTCCATTTTATACATGAGGAACTGGAGGCTCAGCATGGTTAAGTGGTGGCTCAAGGTCACTTGCTGGCAAGGGGAGGACATGTGAGCATGTGCCTGCGGGATGCCAAAGCCACTGCGGCAGGCCCACTCCCCAGACCTCACCCAGCCCTCCAACCTTCGGTCTCCCACTGACAGCTCTGGGACTGTAACTTGTCCGGGACAGGATCATGCTCACATGGCTGGTTCTGGGTCAAAATTAAGGGCACGTGGGCTTAGGGAAACCTGGTCCTGTTTCTCATGCCCTGGAATTCTTCTGTTTCACTATCTTCTGCAGAGAGCTCTGGAGAAGGGAATCCTTTTTTTTTTTAAAGCAACAAAACACATTATGGGAATTTATTCCAAAGGAAATAATTTAACATAAGGAAATGGCTATATGCAAAAAGATATTCATATCTCCAGGTTAGAGCAGCCAGAGGCTGGAAAATCCATGTAAATGCCCACCTACAGGGAATGCTTAGGTATACTATGATACTTGGGGGACCATTGTGCACCCAAGAACTGATCATCATGAAAGCTCTCTGGCAGCAGGAAAGGCCACGCAGCATGCAAGGCCACACCTATACTGTGTTACAATGATCAGAAAACAGGCTGGAGAATGAAGGCTGGAAAAATCATTTGATCACATATGTTGTTTAGTCTATGGGTGCTATTTGTTAAGTGTGCTTCTCAATATTTATACATTTTTAACAAAGTCTCTTTATGCATCTCTAAAAGTAATAATGCCTTGACACCCACCACCTGCCCCCACATGCCTTAGGGTCAGCTACTCTATTTCTTTCGATCAAGAATTTTATGACCTGTTAACATGAAAATCTCCCTGCAGGTAGGAGTCCTTAGGTCACTACTGGATTTCTCTTCAGTGAGATAGTTAGCTTAGAAGGGATAGAACCTGGGACAGCTAAGTTGTGACTAAGAAGTGGGCGTCAGACTATCCTGGAGTGGAGCCCAGCAAGGAGGAGAGGGCCCTGGGAAGTAGAGATGGGTATGTGGGCACTGGCGATTGCCCAGCACTCTGAGGGCCCCAGAGACAAGGCCAGGGACTTACAACTTGACACTTGGCAGAAGGTAAATGCTTTGGAAGATGGGTTCCCTAGTCTTGCATTTTCAGGAGCTCTCAGAAGGAAGGAATTGTGTTTATTTCTAGGGGTTTCCCCAGTGTCTGTGGGACAGGAGATGCTCAATAAATATTTATTGAATTAATAAATGCATATGACCATCACACCCTATGTACCTTCGATAGATATTATACATTTCCTTATTTTGCAATTGAGGCAACTGAGGCCTGCAGGATATAAGTGACTGGTGAATGGCATACAGAGTTAGTTACAGATGTAGGATGAGATGCCAGGACTCCTGGCTCTACAGCTCTGACTCCTGTTGCCCCTGCCTGGCCACAGGTGTGATTAGAAAAGCTACTCTCCCCTGTTCTTGGAAGCTTACGGGAGAGGGGATCCCTTGGGCTGTTGCTTCCTATCTTTGGCAGGGCCCAAAAGGTGAGCTGCCCATAAGCCCAAGCCTGGGATGCCTGTAGCCACCAATAGCTATCTGTGACCACCCACAGACAAACATACCCACTCATTCATCCGTGACCATTTGACACGGTGGTTAAGAGCCTGTGCTTTGAGTTCAAATCCTGACTCATCATATATTAGCAGTTGTGTCCTTAGATAAGTTCCTCAACCTATCTGACCTGAGAGTATTAAGAATATCTACTTCACATGATTCTTGTGAGAATTCAATGAAACAATGCAGATAAAAACAGTATGCATAAGTATGTAATACACAGTAACTTATGCATTATTCACTGAAGAATCATTTCTTCTCTACCTCCTGGGCATCTGGCACTGACCTGGGTGCTGTCACACAGAGGTCAGACAATGCACCTCTGGTTTTAGGGGGCTCAGGGTTGAGTTGGGGGAAAGAGACAAGGTGGGCTTTGTTAGAGGGGCCCACGTTGCTATGGGAGCACAGCGGAGGGGCATCTAATTCAAGCAGGGGAGGGCTTCCCAGAGGAGGTGACATTTGATGAACGGAGTCTTGAGGGCTGAGAAAGAGTGAAGGAAGTGAAGGAGGTGTCCTAGGCCATTGCAGCTGCATGGACCTTGTCATGAAGGACCAGCACACACTCTGGCATCTCAAAGCCACCGAAACGTGAATGTATATAAGTCTGCAAAGTCACCACAGGGGTAGCCACACACATGGGCACCCAAACAGGGACACAGACACACACAGAAAAAGACACACTGAGATGCCCAGGGACAAGCACAAGGGCACACACATAGGTTCCTAAGCAGTTCCCAAGAGAATTCATTCAGAAACAAACACATACACACGTTTTCCCACGGAAGTTTAGAGGCAGTTCGCATCTTTAGCCCTTAGAGCAAACCCAGTCTGTTTTTCATTTCTCTGGCTCAGCTGCCAGCCTAGAGCAGTGCTGGCAGGTTTCAGACACCAGCAGTTCTGTGTGAATCCGACTCCCTTCCCCTCCAGGCCAGATCCGTGGCATCCATGGCAGGTGGCAGATTGCAGTGGGGGTGGGGCCTGCGAGGGGATGGAAGGAGCTTGGACATGGGTCAGGGCCACCCAGGCAGTGCCAGGGACAGGGGCATCAAAGATCAGACACTTCTAGTAATTAAAGAAGAAATAAAGAATGTCTGTCCTTGAGGATGCCAAGGGTGGTGTGTTTCTTGCCAAGTGTGAGTGTCCTGGGAAGGGAAGAGAGGACAGGCCAGCCACTAACCATGGAGTAAGCAATGGGTGCCTGGCTGCACAGAATGCAGCACGGTCCTCACCTACGCGGTTCTTAAACGCTGCAACATGTCTCTAGGCAGCTTCCCTTGCTGGAGGTTCCTGACCAGAACAGTGGCCATCTCTTGGGTTGGGAGGCAGGAGGATGAACCAAATGACCTCAGTAAATGACCCCTTCCCCCATTTTCTTGGCTCAGATACCTAAATGTGAATTAATGCATATCCCAGGCAACCATGTAACTGAGGGCTCTTTGCTGCTGACACTGGAGCCTCGATTCACTTTCAACCCTTGTTTCTATGTCTGTAATTTGCTGATTGTATTTGGGCTGCAGGGAACAAATATTAAATCTGATAAGGCCCACTGCCACTGAGGCAGGGCCATCTGGCTCAGGGATTTATGTGCTGAGAAGTACCTGGGACAAGAGCAATCTAATAAGAGGGCAATAAATCCTAGGGCTTGGATATAAATAAGCTGAAAAAAAGGTGACAGAGCGAAGGTTCAGATGAGCTAAAATTTTAAGTGCTGTTCTCAACACCTCTTTGACACATCCTGCCAGAGCTTTATCCTCAGGAGAGTTCCACAGAAGTTCTAGGAAACGCAGTAAGAAGAGGATGGTGTGGACGAGATGGTGAGGGTTCTGGCCTGTGTCACTCCTCTGTAATATTAACTGGCTCCGTGTCGCTGATATTGTCAATGTAAAGTATTCTGGGGTCTCCTGTGGCAGATTGAAGCTGAAGGTGACACTCTCTGTGGACAAAGAAAAGCAGCCCCCTACTCTCTCTTTTTGGGCCAGGTAAAGTTCAGAGGCTCAAAAGCCAAAGGAGACCTAAAAAACCAAAAACCATCAAAGTCTTAATAGATACAAAGAGTCCTCGCATTCTCAATTGAGCAAGAAATCTGACCATCTCAGCCTGGCCAACTCCTACTCATCTGTCAAGACCCCATTCAAACACCCCCTCCTCTCTGAATCCTTCCATGACCACTTGCTGAGTTAGTCACTCCCTCTTTTTGCAGTTCCCTGTATATACCTCCAAATAGTAGTATTTATCATATTATATATACAAATATTTCATTTAAATTTCTCTCTATCCCATTGCATTTCACAAACCTTAGAGACAGAGATGATGGCTTGATAATAAAAAGAGTCAATTTAGCAACTGAGTATTGAAAGAGACTTGGGTTCAAATCCTGACTCTGTCACTAACTGGCTGAGAGACCCTGGGGAAAATTATATAACCTCTCTGAGCCTCAAGTTCCTCATCTGTGAAATGGGGATAAGAATACCTACTTCATAAACTGTATGCTCTGTAAATGATAACTCAATAAAGCTGTTTCAAAACAACAACACACAACTTATTCCAAAGGGTTGCTTTAGGGACTAAATGAGATAATACATGGATAAGTCTTGTACAAGCCAGGTTCGTATTAAGCAGTCAATAAGTAGTCATTATTGTTTGATAATCTTTATCATTGCCTCTATATCCTAACTCAGGCCTGGCACAGAGCAAGGTTCAATAAATGTTTGCTGAATAAATCAGACAAATAGATTTGGAGTGCCTCATATTCTTGACCAAAACTGTACAGATGATTAATTAGATGCCCAGAAAAAATTAATATAAACCTCCTGAGGATTAACTGCTCGCTGTGAGTTGGGAGCTCCTGAGATGAATACCATTTCACAAGGGGGTGCCATAAATTATTAAGATCCCTTACTGCTAATTCTCTGCATCATTTGGGACTGCTTGTTTGTGGTTAAGAGGTTAAAATGAAGTCCTTAATGGGAAAATAAAACTCTGAGTCTTACTAGGGGTGAGATGTTTTCCATTAAGTGACTGTCTAAGCCCAAGTGGCAGCAAAGGAACAACCAAAAAACAAATGAAGACACCCCTCCCCCCACAGGCAGGAGAAAATAAACCCTCAGAAACCCTCTTTTGTCCAACAAATTTCAGCTATAGCATCTTTAGAGTCGGAAAGGCCATTGGATATCATCTAGTCTAATGGATTTCAAATGTTTTTAAGCCATGAGCCCTTTTTTTAAAAAAAGAAATTTTAATCAAACTAGAAGCAGCTTTGAATGTAGTTTGGGATCAGAGGAGACAAAGCCCTACCTGCTGAACTTTCCCCTGTCGCCTCCCACCCCCCCAACCCCAGCAGCAGCCCCCAAGACACCTCTGCGGAACCCTAAACACTGAAGTCTGGAGAGGCAAAGTGACTCGCACGTTAGTGGCAGTGCTAGGGCTGCTGGCCAGGTCTCCTGACTTCTCCCTACTCCTGTTGCTAACTACACCTGAGGGAGTCGGAGAGCCTGCAGGCTCCTGTCTTTTTAGCGAGTAGAAAATTCAAGTTTCATGGCTCTGAGATCTCCAGGGACCCCTATGTCCCTCTGTTCTCTGAGCACCAGCACTAAAATCTCGAGTTGCTTCATGAGCAGTTCCTGCCTCCACAAAGACCAGAGGCTAGATTCCTTTTCTAGAATCAAAGTCCCCCCAGGACAAATACCAGCTCCTGGTCCATGCTCCTGGAAACTACTCCAATTACCCATAGAATCTTTAGGGCTCACCTATGGATTCTACCCCAGGGCTTTACGATAATCAACTCAACCATCTCATTCCATGTCAATTTCACTCAACACACCTCGACTTCACTCAATATACCTGAAACCCAAGCAACACACAGTTCTTGACTCTCTACCATGTACAAAGAGCCAGGAGAGAGGCTAAGGCAGACACTTCCAATTGCTTTCTAATACGCCTCCCCATCATCTTCCTTAGTACAGAACCTTTGATTATTAATTGTGCATATGACTACCTAGAGTAAGAATACATTTCCCAGCCTCCTTTGCACCTGAGTGTAGTCATATGATTAAATTCTGGCCAATGGGATGTGGGCATCCCTTCCACTCTTGCTGGCTGAAAATGTTGACTTGATTGCTGGAGCTCAAGCAGCCATTTTGGATAATGAGGTGAAAGGTTCCATGCTAAAGATGATGGAGAAAAAAATAGAGCTCATGGAGCCACCATCATACTACCCCCTCCATTGCTTACCTTTGGGATTTATTTATGTGAAATAGACATTAGTATTTATGTTCAAGTCACTGTTACTTAGGGTTTTTTTGTCACTTTCAGCCAACCCTAATCTTAACTGATAAAAGTGCTATGGATCTATAGAGCTAAAGAAGACAGAATCCCTGAAAAGTCATTTAGAGTATATTAAGTTGACCTGAAAAAAAGAAAGCCAACAAATTTAACAAATCACAGAATCTCTAGAAACTGGGTAAACAAATGCATTTCCTTCAGCTTTCTGAATTACTAAACAATCAGAAGAGGTATTACTGGTGGTGATGGTGTGGTGAAAAGAAGAGGGCACCATAAAATCAATTAGGATACAAGCTTGCCTTTTAGAATTTCTTTTGACCAGATGCAGAGCATCCTCTGGAGAGGGATATTGCCAAGAGCTTTGTGTGAGAAGCCACTCCTGTGTGGTCATGGCTCACACACATTGGCCTCCTGCACACATGAGTGAAAGTCCTCCAGAGGGTGCTCTGCCCTATCCCTGGAGCAGCCTACCTTGGGCTGGAAGACCCGGTTCTCCTTCCCGAGGTGGTCCACGATGCCGAAGATGCACAGAGGCCCAGCGAAGCCCAGCAGGTCAGCCAAGATGCGGAAAGTGCTGCTGAGGACGAGGCGTCTCCCGAAGGCATGGCAGAGTGCCTGCCAGATGGCCCGGGCACTTTGCATGCTCTGCGCATCCTTCCGCTGCCCAGAGAGACCCATAGCCAGGTCAGAGTGGTTGAGGGTCCATTCACAGCAGGGCCCAGCCTCCCATTGCCTGCAGAAACCCAGTGGCTACATCTGCTGCAAACAGGCAAACTCCAGAAAGAAATTACGGAATCACCAGGTACATGGCTGGGTGGGCTCTATCAATGGCAACATGTCCAGATGGGGAAGCTGAGGCTAGAGGGGGATATGATTGATCAAGGTCACACAGCTGGTTAGAGGTTGTGTGCAGAACACAGCAGTGTGATGAGGGAGTGAAAGGTAGTGGCACGTGGCACACTCACTCATTACCACCTGCCACCACGTCTGCCTCTATGCCTACCTCGGTGCAAGGACAGAGGCAGAGGAAGGAGGAATGGACTGGGAATCAGGTGACTGGTTCTACCAACTACCAGCTGTGAACCAGCTCTGGGCAGATGGCATCCTCATCTGGACAATGAGGGTGTTGGACCAGATGACCTAACCTGCAAGGGCTATTCCAATGTAACTTCCTACGAAACTTCAGTCTTGGACTTGTCCCCAGGCCTGTTTCCCAACCTGCCCCACCAAGGGTTTGACCTGATGCCTTCTGAGGTCTTTGTCTGTGACTCTAAACTGGAGGGTAGAGAATGGATGGCCTGGCCCTGCCACCACTGACCTCCTGGGCGTCGAAGGCCTCGCAGAGCCGCCGGTAATTGGTAAGGGCCCTCATGGCGAAGGGCAGCTTCCCGATGGCACGGAGGTCAATGGGCTTCTTGTGTGCGGTCTTGATGAAGGCGTTCATCCACCAGTAGGTGCCCTTGGACAGCAAGTTCACAAAGGGCTGCAGGAAGCGCACCCCCAGGTCCTGCAGGTCCTCAGGGGGCTTCACCTCCCTCGGCGTCTTGAAGAAGATGTATCTCTGTGGGGCACATGGGCCACTAGTGATGGGTAAATGCAACTTCCCAAGCTCCTCCACCCCATCCTGGCAAGGATCTGGGCTTGTGACCTCCCACCCTGAACTTCAACAGTTAAGACCAAGAAAAGGGTCCTCCAACACCTGTTTGCCACCAACGCCAGGGCCTTCTGACTTGTTGACTATCCATGGAAGTCTACCCTGAATCCCTCTGGCTGCACTTTCAGTAGGGTTGGAGAGGTGTAGGAATCTCCCATATCCAGTCCTCCCTGTGATCTGAGGACACCACCAGGTTTCATGTTGGGGTCGCAGAACCTTGAGTCAGACAGATCTGGGTTCTAATCTTGCCTCTTCCACTTACTAGCAAGGTGACTTTGAAAAGTCTCATCTAAAATGTTTCCTCATTTAAGAAGAGGGTGGCCCTTGCATCACAGGATTGCCAGCTGAGACAGGGAATGTGAAAGGTAATGTGCCTTGTGAGTCACTAACTAAAAGCAGGGGAGATAGAGAAATGCAAATTACTGTAGCACTTACACTCATCAGACCAGCCAAAATTAAAAAGAGCTATAATCACCATTGTGGCTGGGAGGTAGGGAAAGGGTTCTCCCATTCATTGTTAGTAGATTATGGCCTTTCTGGAAGGCAATCTGCAACACCAAAAATTAAAATAAAAAATACACAGACCCTTTGGTCTACTCCTTGGACTCCCTTCCATGGAAATAAGAGCAGTGACACATAAAGATATAAGCATGTTTAATACAGCATTATTTGTGGAAAAACTTGGCAAAAAAGTGAATGCCCATGAACAGGGTGGTGGCTGAATAAATGAAGACTCATCCACATTATGGAAGGCTACGCAGCCATGAAGAAGACTGAGTTCAAACCATATCAGATGAGTTGGAGGGAGACCTAGGAGATATTTGTTGGGTGAGAAGAGCAAGATGCAGAAAACTGTGTTTAATATGATCCCATTTTTATTGAGGGGGGAATAGCTCAGTATATTTATTTATCTGTATTGAGAAAAACAACCTGAATGAATATGTTTTGATAGATCTGTACAGTATTATATTAACACAAAGTGTAGAAAGAGACATACTAGGTTGATAATCTGAGTTACCTGGGAAAGTGGGAGTGGGGGGTGGGGAGGGGTGACTCTGAGATGGGGAGGACAGAGGGAAGGGGGAAGCAAAAAGGATAACAAAACAGAAGACGCATGCAGTCACGCTTACTCGTCTATGTATACACGTGACTACTGTACTGGTGGTAGGGTGAGGTATGAGAGCCCTGTATGATGTTATGGTTGTTTGTTTTGTAAGTTCACAACTATTACTATACATTTATTGTGTATGTATGTTCATATATGACTGATATACTTCAAAAAAATTTAAAAATATATAAATATAAATAAATTAAAACAAAACAGGTCCCCCATCCCCCCCATCAAAAAAGAACAATTGGAGAAATGGGTAATGAAGCTTTTTCTTTTCTCTATGGGGTTAAACTCGGAAGCCTTCCACCTCAGCTAACACCTGCCATCTGGGAGCCTGGGTGGAGGGCCGCTGGGCCAGGATGGAATGCTTCACCTAGACCTCTCCCACTGCCCTCAGCTCCCCTTTCTGGGAGGTGTAGAGCAAGGTGGCTTCTTCTTGGACTTGGCTAAGAAGCAGGGCAGTGGCCGCTCCCAGGTGCGGGCAAGCGTGGGCGAGTGGCGCCCGAGCGCCCACTTACCCTCACTCTGATGACGTTGACCTCCACGAGGAGCAGCAGCCCGTAGAGCATGACCAGCAGCCCCGTGAGGCAGAAGCGCAGCTGCGAGAAGCCGATGGAGTGGTCATAGAACTTGGCAAACTTGATGGTCTTGGTTACGAAGGCCAGGGTCCAGTAGACTAGCAGTGCTGCCCGGGAAAAAGAGGAGGGTGTGGAGGACGTGTGTGCACACACTCACATGTGTGCAAGTGTGTCAGAGGGGGAGGTGTGTGTGCACAGACATCCCAGTGTTACAGGTGTGAGTGTGCAATTTGTGAGTAAGGGGCTGTGCCTGTGTGACTACATCTGAGCGCGTAACTCTGAGATGATGTACATACATTAAAACATTCATGAGGGAGCAGATGTAGCTCAAGTGGTTGAGCGCCTGCTTCTCACGTACGAGGTCCCGGGTTCAATCCCGGTACCTCCTAAAATAAAAAACAAAAATAAAACATTCATGAGAGGCATGTTCAGAAACATCACTAATCCTAAAAGTCACACTGGTCAGCCAAACTTCCCTAAATAATAAATAAGAAGAATAGGAAAGTTAATTTTTGAGTTTAAGTTGCAGGCACTGTGCCAAGTAAGCCCTTTAATACATTATTTCATTTTCCCCTTATTCCTTATAATAACCTTATGAGGGAAGTTCTGCTGTCACCCCTAACTTAACAAAGTAATCAAGGCTCAGAAAGGTTAAGTAACTGATCCAAAGTCACACAGCCTGGGCTAGCCTAACGCCAGAGCACATGCACATAAGCTCCATGCTATAAGGACTTCCTCATGGAATTTCCAAGCTGGGAAGATGTTAAAGGTCATTTGATTCAGCCCTATCATTTTACAGATGAGAAAAGTGAAACCCAGAGAGAGATGAACTGTTCAATCTTGCAGCAAGTTAGTGACAGAGAGAGGGTAAGGGCCCAGATCTCTGGCCTTTCAATCCAGAGTCTACAAGTCCACAAGCCCACGACAGCATGACGATGCTCCTCAGGGAGCCTGGGGGAATGGTGATAAAGACAAAGTGAGAGTCACAGCCCTGTGAGGCAGTGCAGCATAATGGTTAGAGCTGGGCCCCTGCAGGCAGACACACCCCAGCTCAGATCCTGCTTCTGTGACTTAACAGTTGGGCAACCTTGGGCAAGTCATTTAACCTATTTAGGCCTCAGTTTCCTCATTCATAAAATGGGGATACTAACAGTACCACCTCAAAGGTTGTTGTGAGCAATGTATAGTGGGCATTTAGCAGAGTGAACCTGGCACACAGTAGGTGCTTTTTGAACATTAGCTGTTAATATTTTCATTCTCTCCAGAGCTCAGGTCCGGGGCAGGTAAACATCAAAAGCTATCAGTAGATTCTATCTATGTATCTATGTATCTATGTATCTATGTATCTATGTATCTATCTATCTATCTATCTTCTATTTTCTATCTATCATCTCTATATATCTATCTCTATGCTTGATTTAGAGAAGAGGGAAAAAGGAAACAAAGTGGCACAACACAGGGGTTGCGGGTGAGTGCTATGCTTTGAATCCCCATTATTCCCCCTACCTCACCCTTCTTTTCCCTCTCGCTTGCACACATACCATCCATTACCAATTTCCATCCATTTTACTGCCTAAATATCTTGAATCTATCCCCTTCTTTCCATCCCAATAGCACCAACTGAGTCTAGTCAGGCGGCCATTTCTCTGCTGACCACCCTCAGAGCCTTCTCACTGGTTTCCCCCACCTCCCCCTTTGCCCTCCTCCTACCTTGCCTCCATAGAGCAATTAATATGATGGTGTTTAAAACCTCTCAACAGCTTCAGCCCAGCTGCCTTCTGGTACCTGCACTCCAGCCACTCTGTTGTTCTTCCAGATTTTCTAATGGGATCTGCTCCTCCTGCCTCAGGGCCTTTGCACAAGCTGTTCCCTCTGCCTAAGGCACTCCTCATTATCCTCTCCCAGTTAATTCTTACCCATCCTTTAGTTCTAAGCTCAACAGGACTTTCTCATGGAACTTTTCCTTGACCTCATCTGGGTCCCCGGGATCCTGATTCTTTCATAGGACAACATGAGCCATATCATGGTTCACCTTTCTGTGGGGCTCCCTAATTATCAACAGCCTCTCAGAGGGCCAGCTGTTCTCCCAACACCCATGAGCTCCCAACCTGCAGCTCATGGGGTGCATCCCCTCAACGTTTTCCTGTTCTAGAATTTCTGGCCCTGGGGAGCCTCCTCACAGGGATAAGACAAAATTCCAACAAAGGGAAATGGAGAGAGTTAGTCTTTATTTCTTGGGAAAGGATGAGTTCATCCATGTATGGTAATTCATGCTTTAAGTAGAGAACATTGTGTACTTGCTGAGGAGAAAGCAAATGAACTCACCAGAGACCCAGACAGGATATTTCCAGGGCACCAGTCAGCCAGGCCCTGGTGGTTAATGAGGGGTTCCCATTCCAGCCAGCACAGACGGGGAGCTGCTTCAGCTCTCTGCAGCCTTTATTTAATATTTCCCTCTCTTGACTGCTCTCCCCCATCCCTTCACCCACACTCACATGGGGCAGGGGGATCACGTGGATAGTCCTGATGGCGCCTGGACCTCACCTCACACAGGCAGGTAGACCACTGATGAGCTCTGTCCCCTCACGCCACCGCAGTGTCACTGGCTTAGCACAGAGTGTTACAGGCTCTAGATGTCACTTAGATGCTGTGACTCTTACAATTCACTGTCTGACTTAATGACACAGTCTGAACTAAAAACACCGCCTAGGGCCAGATGCACATCCCTGACCTTAGACCTGCAGACTGAGCCCAAACACAGAGGCAGACCTGCAGGTTTATACCTGTGGCCCCAAGCACCGCAGTCTGAGGACCAGGCACGTGTAAGACCCCCAGACACGCAGTTTTTCAAAATAGTTGGGAGGCTGCTCAGGTGCCAAACTCCCTGGGATGTAAACCCGGCTCTGCCCCTTGACTAGCTGGGTGGATTCATGTAAGTTACTTCACCTCTGAGCCTCAGTGTTCTGATCTGCACAAGGAAATAATGGTATCTACCTCCCTGGGTAGGTGTGAGCATTACATGAGGTAATATACACAAAATATCTGCTGTTATAATTTTACCGCTCTCAGTTTCAGTGTCCACATTTGTAAATTAGGGATAGTACTAGCACTATTAGGGCGACTGTGGGAATTAACTGAGACCATCCTTGTAAGCAGCTTAGCACAGAGCCAGGCACATAATATAGTTATTGCCATCGTTTCTGCCTGGGACCCCAGCCTCAGTGTCAGAAGTGACCACTCCTTCTGAGTCTCCTTTGCCAACTTCTCCCCCCCACCTTGATTCTTTCCAAATGTTGGCGAGCTGCAGGCTCTGTTCCTGGGGCCTCTCTCTTCCCTCCAGTCTCAAGGTTTTGATGCACCTGTAAGCCAACAGCTGCTGAATGTCTAGCTCTAGCCCAGAAATTTCTCCTCAATGTCTGACTTGTTTATCCCACTGTCCACTTGACATCTTGGTGACATTTCAAACTCAACACCCCCCCAAACAGAAAACTTGATTCTTCCCCACCCCCCACAAGCCTGCTCCTTCCACAGCCTTTGCCAGATGAGTTATTAATATCACCCTTCACCTAGGCACTCAGGCCCCAAGCCTAGGACTGTTCCTTGCTCCCCTCCTGGCCCCTGGTTCATCTCCCACCACTCTCCCCGTCACTCGTTCAGCTTTAGCCACACTGGCCTCCTTGCCAAGTTTGCATTAGCTGTTTCCCTTGCATGAAACACTCTCCCCCAAATATTTGCACACTCACTGTTATCAGAGACTTTCTCTAACTATCCTATATAAATAGCAATATCGACATCATTCTCTACCCCTTACCCAGCTCTATTTTTTCATAGCATCATTACTACTTATTCTTTGTATCTGTCTGTCTGTCTGTCTATCTGTCCATCCATGTATCATCTATCAGCCTAGCATCCATCTGCCATCTACCACCATCTATCTATCTATCTATCTATCTATCTATCCATCCCTATCATATCTATCAATCTATCTATATCTATCATATCTATCTATCTAATCTATCTATCTATCTATTTTCTTTGTTCATCTGTCTCCTCCACCAGATCCTAAGCCCCATGAAAGCAGGGACTTATTCTTCTTCACTTCTGAACCTCTAGCACCCAGAACAGTGCCAGGCACATAGCAGATCCTGTAAACATTAACTGAAGGAATGAATGAAGGTACCCATCCCTCCACCCCTTCCTCCCCTGACCCCTCCCCTACCGATCAGCAGCTTGGGGAAATTGGAGGTCTCGATGTTGTGATAGTAGACCACGGAGGTGACAGCGGCCATGAACGCCATCCCAGCTGGCATGTACAGGTGGAGATGGCGGGATTCGGTCACCCTGAGATGGGGGCAAGAGAGAGACAAGTTGTGGGTGTGCTGAGTACTCCAGGAAAGCAGCCCCATGGCTCATGCTTAGGGCTGTCAGCACATAGTAGGCCCTCCAGATGGCATCCACAGCTCTACTCAATGTGCTGGCAGCTCTGCTCACAGCCCATACCCCAAACATGCCCATTAACTAAGGGGCCCGGGAGTCCAGGCAGCATTGCTATCGTGGCTTTGGGACGTACGGCCCTCTCTCTGGGAGTGATCACAGGTGGGTCCCTCTGTCCCTGGGGGGTGTCTCTTGGGCAACAGAGGGGACTGTTCACCATTTAACACAAAGAGCATAAGTCAGCATTGGCACCCCTCCCCAGGTGGTGAAATAGCAACACTAAAGACAGTCCACATTTCTTGAGCACTGTTCTAGGCACTTGTATATAAACTCATTTCATCTTCATAAATCCGCATGAAGTAGGTATTCTTAGTATCTGCATTTAAGGTTGAGGAAACTAAAGCTTAGAAAGGTTAAACAGCATGCCCAAGGTTATTACTTTTGTTTCCTCCCTTGGGATGGGGGATTGGGGCAGCCAATATGAGCCCACCTCCCTCCCCACTTTAACTCTGGGGTGCCTCTGGGGCGAGTGGCTCTGGCCTGGCGATTAAGGCCCATAGGCCCAGTGCTCTCTCCCAGACCCCAGGCTTCCCCAAGATGGAAAGGAGGCTCACCTGAGTTGGCTTCCTCTTGCAGACAGCAAAACCCACACTTCTCAGCCTGGTCCTTCAAAGGACCAAGTGCTGCGGCCTCAAGCCGCTTTTCTAGCACTGTCCAGCCTGCTCTTTCTGCTGCAGCAATGTCAGAACCCTCTCCATTCCCAGATGGCCTCCTATAAGCTCTTGCTTCTGTGCTACCCTTGCTTACAATATTCTTTCCATTCAGAGTGCTAAGGGTCCCTGACCTCGAGAAGCTGGTGGTCAGGAGGGGTCAACCATACCCAGAGCTAACGGTCTGACCAGACAGTCTAGGGAAGCGGTTCCTCAGATGGACAGATAGCTGAAGGAGCACAAAGTTGGGGGTGGGCAATCAGGGGAAGCTTCACAGAGGAGATGGCACCAGACTGAACTTTAGAGGATGAGCAGAAGTTCAACAAATAAGGAAAAGGGACACGAGGAGAGTCATGTTGGGACTCCATGTGGCCTGGCGGGACTAAGAAATAGGTGTAGAGCCAGTGTGGGCTGTTCACCAAGTAGCAGCCTCCCTTCCTTCCTTGCTAAGAGAACCACAAGTTGCTCCAGCAACAATGCACTCGTTCCCAGGGAATGGGTCACGATTGGTGCACGTAACCAAGCAATCCACTTCCAGCTTAGGAGAGCGAAGGAAAGTCTGCAGAGGACGACCTCCCTCATAAGAAAGAGGCACATGAGCAACATGCCCCCTTTGCCTTTGCCCCTTCCTGAGTGACACCCAGAGCTGGGCAGCCATCTTGCCACCATGGGGGAAAACAAGGCTGACCACAGAGGATGCAGTGGAGTAGAAAGATGGGCAGACGCTGGGCCCCTGATAACATCACTGAGCCACCAACCCTAGAAAAGGTGGACTCCAGATATCTTAAGTGACACCGTGTCAGTATTCGTTAAGCCTTGATTAGTGGCTATTTTGTTACTCTCAGCAAAAGGTCTTCAAACGGACCGCGGAGGTACAGGGAGAGAAGGCCAGAGAGCAGTCCACCACTGGTGAGGACAATGGGAACAACTAACACCCAGCTCAGTGTCCTCCAAATTCTTGCTTCCGTACTCCTTGAAACAATTTTGAAAATCTCTATCTTCTCTCACACATTTTTAAAGTTGACATTTAAAATGTTATATCATAGGTTTAAATAAATTCTTTATTTTTTGCAATAGGAAGTAGAAGTGTAAACGTTTTTAAAATTTTTTAATGTATTTTATTTATGCCAATATATTATTTTAATATGTAATCAATATTATACAATTATTAATGAGTCATTTTATATTACCTTTTTTTAAAACCAAGTCTTCAAAATCCAGCATGCCTTACACTTACATCACATCTCCATTAGGACACGTGGCTAATGGCTAAAGGCGTAGACAGCAAGGCTCTACACCAAAAATCTACTCCCGCCCCATGTTTTGGAGAACTATTACAAATGAAGTGGTAGTAAACATTTTATAAGATGAAATATGATGAGGATTAACTATAGTTGGAATAAGCATTTCATGGCATGACTTAATAAAATAGATTTCAGCTGCCTTAATGAATCATGTACACTGAATCTGAAAGAAATTAGGCAAAAGTTGTATCTAAGGGCTTTATCTCAAAACGTTCAGTGGTCTGGGAACATAGTCTAGTTATATAATTTTTAAAGTCTACCTCGCTACGTGTATTGCATTAGCTGCTATATTGCTTTGGTTGTTCTGAATTCAGAACATCACACACAGAAATAATACCCAGAGGAAGACAGGAAACCCTACAGGTTGAAGAAGCCTTAATCACTAAATGAGGCCCACCCCAAATAGAACACGAGTTTGAAAACCACTGCCTTAACCAGCCCCCACTCCCACCTGCCCTCCCCACCCTGACTTCCAGTCAGGCCTGAAAACCTAGGCGAGGGGGACTACAGGTGCCAAAAGGGCAGGGGCCGTGACTTCTCCTCCTGTCTGCCCCCTTTCCACGTCCTGCCCCGATGTCTGCCTGCAGGGATGGAAGTCAGCAAAGGCCAGGGGAAAAGTGCCAAGTGTAGGACCCACCTGCTCCTGGGGAGGAGACAGCCATCTGCACTCAGCTGGAGAGGTTTGGGGTGCAGGTGCAGCCCCACACAGGAGGGGCTGCTGGACAGCAGGCAGCAGGGGCTCTCTGGCCTTATTCATTCCAGTTCCCCAAGTTCTGGGATGATGCTATCAGGAGGTCTGACTGCTGCCCAGGGCTCTGCCACACTGTACTCTGCCTCTGCCCTCATTTCACCCTCCATGGTCCCCTGCAGCAGGTGAGGCAGGGCTGATGATGCTGTTTCACCAGTAAAGAAAGCGAGGCCTGGAGAGGCGGATGGCGCGTCCAAAGTCCCACAGCTGGCATGGAGCAGCAGTGATTAGAGCTGCAGGCTGTTTTCCTCTCTGGCTCATTTTCACCCGGTTCATATTTTAAGTTTGAGGGCTTGCAAGGCATCTTTCCTCTAGCATTTGTGCTGCTTTGGAAGGGGCATTGGGGGTGGGGGCAGGGGGAAATGGGAGGCAGACTTGTCACCTGTTGATTAGGTGGCAGTGTGCCCTCTGGCTTTCTTGCTGGTCTGGGGGCCTCCGATAATCAAGGCAAGCCGTTATCAGAGACTTACTGCTGAAGCCAGGATGCAGGAACGTAGGGGATGGGTGGGGTGGCGTGGGGCACCCTACATCATCCCTCTGCCCGCTGGCTGCAGGAGTCGGGGCTGGCAGGAGTAGAGCCTTGGCATAGTCTGATTCTGCTTCTGAGGGGCTGGACCTTGGATACTCGTGCCCCTCCACCAGCCCCTCACCCGGGCGGTCAGCGAGTCTTGCAGATTCTTCCTCAGTGAGATGGCTGCCCCACTGCCAAGACGCCATTTCTAGCTACAGTTATCTCTCACCTAGACTATGGCTACCACTTCATAAGTGCTGTTTCTACCTTCACTCTCTCCCTGCCTCCAACCTGCCTGGACACCCCCGGTGCAGTTTCTCTCCTGGAAGTGTCATACCGATTGCTTCTCTCTTCTGCTCCAAAACCCTGAACTGCTGGCCAACTCCAACCCAAACACGCAGTCTGGCATTCAAGGCCCTCCTCGAGATGCCCCTACCCTGATGTCCAAGCCTTGGGCTCCATCGCTCCCCTGCTCCTGCCAGGTGCCTGCTCCCCACCCTGCCTGCTTTCCTTGGGGCCTTGGCTCCTCTGGCAGCACCACCAGCCCTCCCTCTTGTCCGCTCCTCTGCCTTTCAAAACCCTAGTCATTTTTCCAGACTCAGCTCAGAAGTCTGCCTCATCCAAGAAGAGCCTGCCCAACCTCTTAATCAGCAACAGTATCTCCCTCCTCTCCTCCCAGATTACTTGATTCATTATTTCATTTTATTCTCTCAAGGGCTCGATAAATATTTATTGAGCTTTGTTGTGTGGCAGGCACTCTGAATGCAAAAATGAATTAAGACCCAAATTCCAGCTCTGATGTGCTGACTCAGGGGGAGACAGTTTTGCCATTAGATAAAATTTAACCACGTAACCTGTGCGGTAGCAGAGGTGTGAGGAGGTGCTGTGAGGCCCAGACAAAGCTGGGTGTAGGGAGAAGGCCTTTGGGAATGAGGCTAGAGGCAGGTGGGCTGCCTGTGAGGACACCGGGTGCCCGGCTGAGGAGCTGGCCCATCATCTGCAAACAACCAGGAACCAACGAAGGGTTTTAAGCAAGAGTGAATGACAGGCTTAAATTGTTGTTTTGCTTTGTTTTGTTTTTCTTTCCCAAGAAGGTAACTCCAGCAGCATATGGAAGAGGTCTCGCACCGTCCACGGGAGTTGGGGGCATTCTAATAGTTCTGGGATTATTTCAGTGGGCCTTGGCATGCAGGTCCGTGCTCCCCCACTGCCCTGGACTGAAGGCAGGGTCTGGGTCTTACTTGTTTCCCTGTCACCAGTGCCTGGCACAGAGCTTGGCACACAAGAGAAGCTGGGTAAAGATCTGCTGGCTTAATTAGCAAAGGAAGCCGGCTCATAAAGTTCAGCGGAGCTGGGGTCTCCCTGGGCCCTCCAGGCAGCACCCTGGAGCAGATCCACTGCCCTGAGTCCTCAGCCAGCCACTCACCCATCAGACAGGATGCCCTCCGCGATCTCACACACCAGGACGAAGAGCAGCATGAAGGTGAGGATCCAGCGCAGGTTGTGCCCGGGGAAGTGGAGCCACGTGCTGTGGTGGATGTGCACCTTGGAGCTCTGACTGCCCCATCCTGCAGAGAGAGACCACAAGACGCCAAGAGGGTGGCCCACCCGGAGGAGGGTGCACGGACCCCAGGAGGGACCCACCTGCATTGGGTGCACCATGGGGGGTGGGGATTGTGCACATTTGCACAAAGGTGCACGAGGATCGCAGAACCTGGATAACGTGAACTAAATGCCCAAGCATGAAACCCGCACTTGTGCAGGCCCACCTGTGCAGTTACCCCATTTTATATGCTGGCCACGCATGGGACAAGTCATCAGATAAGAAAACCATTTGGTTGGGAACAGGTGTAAAGGCTAGTGCAGTTTTTGATACATGTATGAATATACGGTTGCATATGCTTCCTTCCTATTTCTGTCTAGTTGTCTGCCTTTGTCAATAGCTAGCAACCATTTGTTTCTGCAGCACCTTCCTCATTTAAATTTGATTTTATGACAATCTTCCTTTTCCTCCCAAATATTTTATATGAATTTTAAGTTCTTTTTTCTTAAAGTAAATCAACACCTTTTGGGGAAGCAGGGGACACCCTGTGATTTGGCAGAGCCTGCGGGCTTGGGGAATTTGAGATCTTGAAGCGCAGCGAAGGGGAGCCGAGCACAGACGCGCGCACGGCTGTCCTGGCAGCGGCGCCCAACTTTGCGGATGGTTTCGGATCCGCGCGGTGGGCGCCGCGGAGGTCCCGGCGCCCGCGAGGAGGGGCTGCTCTGCTGCGGAGCTGACAAGTTGCGCGCCCCAGAGTCGCGCCCGGGTCGGGTAGCAGCGGAAGGGGATCCAAGTTCCCGGCTCGCCTCTCCTCGCCCAGAACGTGCGGGGCCCCAGGACCATCGTTGGACAGAAAGGCCGTCGCCTGGCTCAGCCCGGGAAAGCGCAGGGGTTCGCGGGACCTTCATCCCGGCCTCTGAAGCGCAGGACGCCCTCCCCCCTCGGCCCGGCTGCGACGTCAAGGAGGGTGCCTTGGGGGAGGGGTGACCACGGCTCACTCTGCCGAGCCACCGAGGCGCGGCGCGACCTCCTTCCCGACCTTTCCTGCGCGTGCGGAGACCTCTGCTTTCCCCTTTCCCCATCCTAACTGCGGCCCTGCGGTGGCGAAACTTGGGGTTCAGGCACGTCCTCTGTGTTCGGCGCGGGTTCGGGCGGTGGAGCTGGGGGCCGCCAGGCAAGTGAGGGGATGTGCGGGCGTGCGAATGCGGGGACCGGGGGACAGAGTACAGAACCGGGGACCCCGGGAGGGAAGCGAGCGGAGGTAGCGGGGCCGGAAGGGGATGCCGAGCGGTGCGGTGCACAGCGCCGCCTCCTCCTCCATCCCCACCTCTCCGCCCCCGCCCCCCAACCCCGCTCCGTTCCTCCTGGGCTCGCTCACCGATGAAGAGGATGGGGAAGGTGATGAAGAGCAGGAAGACGTGCGGTACCACGTTCAGCGCGTCCACGAAGCAGCCGTTGTTGAGGACGCCTTGGTCCACCCGGTAGGCGGCCGAGTGGTTCTCGCTGCCGCAGAAGGCCAAGGGCATGGCGGCGCGGGCGCGGGCGCGGGCTCCAGCTGGCTCAGTGCGCCTCCCGCGCCTCTGTCCCTCGCTGCTGCGCGGCCCGGCCCGGCAGTCAGGCCCCCGCCCCACCCCCCGCGGGCCCCGCCCCGCCTGCCCGCCAGCTCTCCCACTATCCCGCCCTGCTCCACCACCTGCGGGCCCCCGGGGGGCTGCGAGGAGCTCGCCGGGCCGGGCCACGCTGGGTCCCGATTCCAGCAGTGGCGGCCTGCGCCCCCAGATTGAATGCAGGGATGCTATGTGTTTGCCTGCTAAGCGCGTGCACTGGGGGTGGGAGGAGGCCAGGCTGGGTGGGTGGGAGGGCACGCTGCCTTTTGGTTGGGAGGATGGGGGGCGCAGAAGGAAGGAGGGTGCCTGTGGGCTCGGAACGGGCAGGTTCGGGGTCCAGAGTGTGAGGTCTGGGTATGGCGCTGGTGGACGTAGTTAGCTTGGAGGATCCTGGTGGGGACAGAGTGACGCAAACCCCCACTCCAACTGCACAGAAACGCAGTGAAGAGCGTTACCTTGGGGAGGGCTCGGAATATTTTCAAAAGAGGTCCCTGGAAAAAGGCCATTAGTGGGAAAACTGGTGAAATAATGTGTTGAATTCAGTGAATAGTAATGCATTAATGTCAGTTTATTAGTTTTGACAGAAGTGTCATGGTGACTTAAGATGTTAACATTAGGTAAAACTGGGTGAGGTGTGTATGGGAACTCTCTGGATTATCTTTGCAACTTTTCTGTAAATGTACAATTATTGCAAAATAAAATTTTTTTTTTTTTTTTTTAAAAAAAAAAGGTCCCAAGCAGGCAGAGGTGCTCATAGGTGCTTTCACTAATGGACATCCCCACACCCTTGCTAAGTGCAGGTTATAATTTCTCCCATTTTTCTGAAGAGAAAACTGAGGCTCAGGGAGGGTCCAAGATTGAGCTAAGGTCACAATGCTAGCAAGTGGGGAAGCAGAACTTGAACCCCTTGATCCCAGCCCCAGCCCCATCTCCTTTGCTTATGTCTAATGCATTACAACCTTACAGCAACCCTCAGGGGAACGGGTAGAATGGGTGGGACCCCAGGCTGAAAAAGAGGCGCTTTCAGAATCGAAATATATGGTGAGGGAATAATGCAAGGCAGCGAGGAGGGGTCCCAGAAGAGGATGTCATCCTAAGCTGTATTCCTTGCCCTGATTCTGGATTGGTTTAAGAGGTGTAAGAACCTGGAGAAATTGTAAAGACAACGTTATGCTTTCCTCCACGTTCTGGAGAGATTCTCACAGAGTTCATGGCCCCCCCAAAAAATGTATGTCCTTTAGAGAAAGAAGAGGAAATGAGATTTGAGGTTAGATTTAAGAAAAACTTTCCGAGTTAGGGGCATGGGGCATAAATACACGTGGTCTCAGGAGGGGTCAGGGTGCCACCAAGGGAAGATCTTAGTCCTTTTCCCAACCAGCTTGTTCTGAGCAAGCCAGACCTTCCAGAAGGCTGTCAGGGCAAGGACTCAGCTCCATCCTGGGCCCTGGGAGAGGCAAGGGCAGAAACAGGCACCAGGGCAGAGGGCGGGGAGGTTTGGTGCACAGCCTGGGGAGGGAAGGAGCTCAGGGTCTCAAGGCTTCAGACAAGCCCTGATTTAAGGGAATCTCTCTGAAGCTGTTTTCTGCAGCATCAGCCCAAATAGTGGCAGTCAATTTCCAGCACCAGGGACAGAAGTTAATTTACCTGGGTGAATGCAGCCTCTGCAATGGTGATAGTTGAGTCCACGTAGCCAAGTGGAAAAAAGCTTGTGAGATAATGTCAAATGAAAAAGCAGAAAATAAGACTGTGTGTTTCCTATGATTGTATCCATATTAAATATGTATGTTTGCATATTCCCCTGCAAACCTGCAGGGGAAGCTCAGACTTGGAAATGGCTGTTGAGTTAAGGTGGTGCTCAGTGTCAGTTATCATTGTTCTGGTTATTGTCGTTATCATCATCCCCTTTCTTTAAAAATGAGAGGTTCAGAGAGAAGAGATAATGTGCCCATGGTCATCATCAAGAGTTGTTCTTTCATTTTTTTTCTATACTTTCACAATGTTATTTTTTGTAGTTACAGTTTCAGTTTTGCACATTTCCAGCAATGCTGTTTTTCTTTTCAGTGGTAATAATACATGAGCTTTTAAAGAACAGGGTCCTGGCTCCACTACTCCTGGTGTGTGATTTTGCATAAGTCTCCATTCCATGCTGCAGTTTCCTCATTTCTATATGAAGAAAGTAATATCGACCCCCGAAGATGAGATTGAGATTGTGGGTGTGAATGTGCTTCGTTAGCCAGGGAGATGGTGCCGGCTACTTTATTCCCTGGGTGCCCACACACGGGAGCTCATCAATGAGGGTTATTTAATGGCCTCTCCCTTCTTGGCCCCACAGGGCCTGGCACAGCTCACACACTTGCCTCTTCTGGGCCATTTGAAATAAACAAACAAAAACCCCGGGTCAGCCCAAGCTGGACCCAAGCATAGAGGACTCTTAGGGAGATCACCTGGGACTCAGCGAGTGCTAGGTCAGAGCCTGCACCTGCACAAACTGACTGTGCGACTGTGGGCAAGTTCCCCCTTTCCTGGGCCTAATGCCACAAAGTCAGGACACCCATTACCCTGCCCACCATGTGGGTGTAAAAGTTATTTAAAAAGCATGGGGTCAGGTGCCCCAGGAGGCATGAAAGGACTTTCACAGCAGCAAGGGTTGCACTTGGAAACAATGCAAAGACCGTCACTAGGGAGGTGACTGAAACAAAAACACAAACATCATGGTATTATGCATACTGTGGAACACTGTGAAGCAAGTACAGAGAATAAAGTAGGGCTATACGTCCTGACACGGAAGGACATCCAACATATACATGTGGAGCAGTATATGCCGCATGAAACCATTTGTCTCTCCAACAAGAGCCACACGTGTCTCCCTGGGGAGGCGTTGAGACTCTGAGGGCCCCCCACCTCCAACAATGTCATCCTGCTTCTGATGCAGGGGTCTGGAAGAAGGGCAGACATAGGAGCTTGCTCAGAGCAGGGGTTCCCCCTTTTGAGGATTCACTGCCATCTTCCTTGCAGGATGGAAAACCTGGGCTGGATTTCAGGGACCTGGGTTTTCACTCTCACCTACCCGCTGGTGGGTAAGGCCTCAGGATGTACCCCTCCCTTCCCTGTGCTGGGAAGGTGTTGGAGCAGAGCTTCAAATAGTCCCTTCCAGCTCTAAGGTTCAGGACTTAGTCCCTAGTCTCTATCCAGCTGAACCAGGTGTGCCAATGGCCATGGCAGAGGGGCTCATCACAGTGATAATGGTGATATGATGGTGTGGGATGATACTTCAAGAAGTTAACCTTTTCAAATACCCCAATCAATAGGGGACTGGTTAAAAACAAACAAAACCAACAAAAATGGTATTATCCATTATGGAATACTGTGTAGCAAGTAAAGAAAATTTACAAGGGCTGTATGTACCAACATGGAAAGATGTCTTCTCTTCCCTCCATCCCATCTTCAGGAGGATGACTGTGAGGCTGTGGCCAGGTGGAAAGCAGATAACTGGAGTTTCAAAGGCTGTGTCCACAGGGGAACTTAGAAGGCTCTCGAATCAGTAAAAGAGAGAGGATTGAGGCTAGCCAAAATGTGTTGGCTGGAGCCTGAGGAAGAAGAGATTTTCCCTCTTTTCTCCAACCTGCCCCACAGTCAGGAGGAGGGAAGAAGGGAGAGGAGACGTCCTAGAGCAGGGGTTTTTAACCAGGGATCCATGTGGAAAGATTTCAGGGGGTTTGTGAGCTTGAATTGAAATTCAAAAAACCATTATTCTTATGGGGACGTGTTGGTGCGGGTGTGATATATTTATTAAATAATACACAGTATAGTGTGGACTTAGTAAGGGGTCCGTGGTTTTCACTTGACTGGCAAAGGGGTCCGTGGAACAAAAGAGGTTAAGAACCCCTGCTATAGAGGGAGGGAGCCTTTGGCCTCCCTGCCTGCTGTGGGGGTGGGGGACAGCAGCCAGAACCCAGGAAAAGCCTGTGTGCGCAGTGCATCAGGAAGTCCCTCCAAGGGCTGCCAGGCTGATGAGGCAGGGGACCCTCAGCCATACTCTGCATGGGTGGATGGGAACAAGATGGACCCTTCCCAGTCTCTTGGCCCCTGTAAGCCTCCTGGACCTTGACACAACTGGGAAAGTGGGGAAAGAACTCCAAAAAAGCCCGAGGTTAACATTTTCCACCAGCGTGGTAGGATGGGGCTTGAAATAGAAATTAAAGTTCTCATTCCCGCCCACTTCCAGTTTTGGTTGGAGATCACACTCACGGCAGTAGCATAACCCAGAGGAGCCTCCCAGGCATGACCTAGTGCTCCGTGCTCACTCAAGGGCAAAAATCAGCCTCCCGACGACGCAGTCCCCAAAAGATCCAGCTCTCCAGTGCATTGATTAAAATGGAGGCTTTCCTGAACGCTTCATGGGGAGGTGGAAAAGACATAATTCGCCCACCTCACAGCAGAAACTAACATGAATTCCCCTCTTCTCTTCTTTGCCCCAAGGTCTTCTCCCCTGCGTGTTCCCTCATATACCTCTTTATCCTTTTTGAAAGCATGCCCCTCCTTTCCCAGAGCGTTTCAGCCCTTACCTTCAGCTTGCACACCCGCTCAGGGGTTCTCGAGGAGGCCTCACTTTCCTCCTCCTCAGTACGGGGCGTGCCCCAAACCTGCTCTCTTCCTGGGCAGACTGGGTGGGCGACAGGAGGATAAGCTTTTTTTCCCTTTTGTTTCACCACCGTTTGCTGAGTGCTCAAGACATGCCCCACACGTTACCTGTTTCATCCTCACAACCACAGCCTGGTTGTTACTATTGTCAGAGAAAACAGGCTCAGAGCAGGGAGGGGAGAAGCCAAGGGCGCACGGCTTCAAAGCCACTTCCCAAAGGGATCTTGGAGGGGTACCAAGGGTTTCTCTGCCTCTGAGACTTTGGCTCCTGAGGAGGGGGTGTGGATGAGTCAGTTTGACCTTTGGGGAAACCCACTCATCTGTGCATTTTGTCTTTTCTGCATGTGGAAAACCAAAGGAAAGACCCAGCCGTGAGACTGGCGTCACTCAGGGGCCCAGATGGGAGGCCTCGAGTGAGAAGGGGCCCTGAGCTGGGGACTCGCCCCACGGGTGAAGGAGGCACAGAAATGGCTTCCGCCATTAGTGACAGAGGAGAGGCAGTATACGTGAGCTGCACAGGGAGGCGGCTCACAGTGTGGCCCCATGATGCAGGACTCCGTGTGCTGCTCTGGCCCACCCCCCTCACAGCCCCCACCCTGCCCCCTGAGGCCCGCAGGCGTCTCTGGTGGGCACGCCTGTGACTGTGGTTCTGTGGAGGAGGGGGGAGGAGGGAGGAGGACCCTTCTCTCTGTCAAAGAAAGACTTCTCTCAGAAGACCTGAAGAGACTTGAAGAGATGGAGGGAGGAGGGAGGAGGGAGGAGAGGGGGGAGTGAGAGAGACAGAGACACTGAGACAGACTCACAGCCGCCACCTAACATGTACCTGCTGTAAGGGAACATTGCTGAAGTGCCCATCCCCCTCATCCCATTTAGAACCCAAATCTATTTTTAGCTAAAAGGTGTACATTAAAAATTCAAATTGGTGGATATATTCCATTTTAAGCTTTTTGGATAGCAATGTACCCATGAGAATATAATTATTTAAATTATGGGTGTTCTGGGACAAAGGACAGAGCCTAGAGAAGTTTTATTAAGAAGAACCCAATTGTTTGGAGAGAAGCATCACCTTTTCCATTGGAGCTGGAGAAATCAAATTCCTCTGATGGCACAGAGACCAGCTTTCTGGGGGGAGGTATGGAGGTGTTTCTTACTCCCTTGATTGGGGGAAACAACTTGGCTCAGCCAACAGGTATTCAACAGGTGCTGTACCGACCAGCAATCAGCCAATCAATTAACAGGCATTTATTTAGCACCCACTGTGTGCCAGCCGGGTTCTCCTATAACTCTGCAAAGTCAGTATTATTGTGTCCTTAGGAAACAGAGGCCCAGAGAGGCTAAGGAACTTGCCCTAGGCCACACAGCCAGTGAGTCGCAGAAACTAGATCGGAACCCACGTCTAGCAGGGTATAGAACTGTTTATTTCCATAAAAGTGGTTCTCAAAGTATGTTCCCCAGGACAGCAGCATCCACCTGGAAATTTGTTAGAAATGTAAATTCTCCGGCCAGACCCTAGACCTACTGAATCTGACACTTGGGATGGAGTTCAGAAATCTGTTTTAACTAGTCTTCCAGGTGATTCTGATACACGCTAAAATTTGAGAACCATTACCTTGTACCATGTTGTCTCCTGATAAGGAATAATAATGGATGGTCTCTGTCTTCAGAAGCTTACAATCTGGTTAACAAGATAACATTCTTTGTTGTTGTTTTTTAATTGCAAATTGTCTGGGCTTGGAGAGGTAGCCTGGACTGAAGCTTTAGGGGAAAAGTTAGCCTTGCAGGATGGCCCAGTCTGTACTGGCTGGTTGGGGACGGGATACCAGTGTGTGTAAAGGTAAGGAAGCTGGAATAAGATTTATTCCAGACACAATGAGTGAACCAATAGGCCCTGCTGGGATAAGGGTGCACTAAGGGGAGTCATGGAAAATAATGGATAGGGTGAGGGAGTGGGGGCTGGATTGTGTGCTCTGGAATTTCCAGCTAAGGAGCACCCCATGCAGATTCAGGAGCTGCCCTTCATTTGGCAATCCACACTTGGGAAGCACCTGCTGTGTGGGCCCAGAACCAGGCAATGGAAGCTGAAACAGAGCTTCCTGGAGGCTGTGCTGTGCCCTGCCTTGGGGTAACCTTTCCCCCAACCCCCTGAGCCACCTGACCACCTGCTTCTCAGTTTCCAACACTGAGCTCAAATGCCACTCCCTTGGGGAAGCCTTCCCTGACCCTCCCCGGGGTAGACAGACTTAAGGTCCCTCCTCGGATTCCCGGCACTTTGTACAGCTCCTGTCACTGTGCTTAACACCCAGTATTGTGATGAGTCATTATGGGTCTGTCTGCACTGCTGGACTGGGAGCTGCTTGAAGGCTGAGGCTGAGTCTTACGTAGCTTTCTTCTGTCACAGAGTTGGTGCTCAATCTCAATAAGTATTTGTTAAATGAATGAATGAATGAATGGGGAGATGAATGAAGGAATCAACCGTGATGCTATTTACTCATGGACATTTAAAAGCGGTGCACCTGCCCAGATGAGTAAAAAATTGATGTCTATAAATTGGATTCAATTTTCTCATTGACTTACATTATATCATTAGAGATGCATTTTCTTGGTCTGTTTTTGACAGATTATTTTTTGTTTATTAACACATCATTATTGAGCACCCTACTAAGTGCTGGGGCTACAGTGGTGAATACAGTGTCTGCTCCCAAGTAGTTTATTTGTTTAATTTTGGGGGAGTCTTCAACACCTTGCTGTTAAGGTTTTTGTCTGTTTGAATCCTCACTATTGTGAGAGAGGACTTACCCTCTTTTGGATCAGAGACACTTTTGAAACATGATAAAACCCCTCAAAGGGGGTTTACATTTGTTTCCCAGAGCTGCTGTAGCAAAGTGCCACAAAGTACGTGGCTTAAAACAGCAGAAATTTTATTCTTTCACAGTTATGGAGGCTAGAGGTCTGAATTCAAGGTGCCAGCAGGGCCACGCTCCCTCTGAAGGCTCTAGAGAATCCTTCCTTGCTTCTTCCAGCTTCTGGACACCCCCAGACATTCACTGGCTTGTGGCAGCACAACTCCAACCTCTGCCTCCATCTACATGGCCATCTTCCCTCTCTATGTGTTCATTTCTTCTCTTTATGTGTATTTCCTTCTCCTTGTAGGGACACAAGTCTAATCCAGTATGACCTCACCTTAACTTGATTACATCTGCAAAGACTCTATTTCCAAGTAAGGTCACATTTATAGCTACTGGGGAGTATCTTTTTGGAGGACACAATTCAACCCACAAACAGGGTTCCAGATGCTGGGATTCCTAAGCCCTCCCTAAATCCATCTGTAGTCTCCGAGTTAGGAACTGCAGGCTTGAGGCTCCCAGCAGGAGGCTGTCTGGGGGACTGTGTGTGGGTTTGGAGCTGCGTCAGGCGGGATTTTGCTCTATGACTACCTGTCAGGTGAGTGAATGGGGCCTGAACAGCAGTCTGAACTGGCTCACTGGTCCCAGACCACCCTTGGTCGATGAAGAGTCCGTGACCAGAGTGGCCAGCTGTGCCACCTATAGGCAGAGAGGGGGAACTCTGCTTCCCCTCAGGCGGCTGCCTTCACTGCTTGCCAGCGATGCTCACCAAGAACCTGTTATAGTCTGCCCACCTGTGACCAGCATGCCTCATGTGTGTACATGGACTGTGGGGAAATAAAACTGTCCTGGGTTTCTCAATGCTCCTGTAAAAGGCCCTAGCCTCCTGGGCACATTTCTGTCCCTATGATATAAAGATGGGGGATATTTGCTTTCATTTCCCTTAGAAGCATTTTTACCTTCCACATACCATGAGAGTTAGGTCTATAACCATTTATCTGGTTAACTGCTCTGATCCAAGAGGATAATAAAACTTTTCTTCTCTCCCACCCCCACCTCCCCAAGAGGTTAGAGCCAGGACTAGGTCCCTAGGTTAAGCTCCCAAGGTGCCAGCCAGACCAGAGCACTATCTCCCTGGGTATTTACATTTCAGAAGAGTAGAGGGAGAACCCAGGATTCTTTCCATCTATGTCAAAGAAGCAAAGTTTTTTCCCCTCTCTTTACTGGAGGGGAGGGGAACAGTAGTCTCTCCTCCATATATAAACAGAGAAAATTCATTGTTCTCTATCCCTGACATTGGAGTATCTGTCTACTCACATAGATTTTTCTGTCTGGTTTTCATTGGGTCACCCCAGGGGTAAGTTCTGAGTCAAGAGGTGGCCAACATGCTCATTATGTATTGTAAGGTAATTGAGAAATCTGTGTTCTCCAACACCTTATGTGTGCATTCAGGATAAAATTATCAAAGATAAAATTTCAAACGATTGAGTTTCTTTTTAGGATTAAATGAGATAAATGTGTCTGGACAGAATCTTTTAAAGTAATGCTTCCATAATTTGTTAAGCTGCCTTTTGTCTGTTATTTTATTTTTTGAAGGTGCAATAAAGTTTACTTAAAATATACAGCATACAAAAAATTATCCAAGATGAATATTAAAGACCCAAAATATAAACACACACACTCAGCTGGAGGCCTGTCGGGGGAGCAGGCGTCTGCTCTCCTAGGGAAAGGGAATGTGCACGGAGGAATTCCCACACTTAAGGTGAGGAGAGGAAAAACACCCCGCCCCCCAGTTGCTATGGGAATAAGTGTGGGGGGCACAGAGGCGGGGTAAGGGGCAACTCTCTGCCTCCGAGCCCCCCTTAGGAAGTCCCACCCCAAGGCCTGAGAGCCCATGCTGCTCTTTCTACAGCATCTCTCCCAGATTTTAAAAAACTTAACATTAATTTAAGAGCTAAGGACTCTAAGTACTTTATCTGTATTTCTTTTCATCCTCACAATTCCACGAAGTAGGTACTGTTTATATCCCTTTTTATAGCTGAAGAAATTTCAGTTCTCACTTCTCAGGATATTTGGGGAGCAAGTGTTGGAACCTCAGTTCTGCAGTGCTGTGGCCATAGCACACTCCCTCCTTCCCAACTTCATGTCCCCAAGTGGTGGCCAACGTCCAGGCAGCTGGGAGTCGATGAGGTTGCATTCCCCGAGGCAGCGGGTCCCTGGCCTCCTGAGCCTCAGGCTCCACCCAGAGTAGGTCACAGAGAGGGGAAAAAGAAGAACAGAAGGAAAGGAGGGAGGGGCTTTCCGGGGACGGGAGGGTCTTAGTGGACACCCCTTCACACCTGCTGGATCTAGATCCATTTCCCCTTCTTCTGTGCCAGCACCCGTTTTTCCTTTTGGAAACCACCCCTTCCCCTTTGCTAGTCCCTATGGTGCGTGGAGCTGACTCCAGCCCCTGGCTTCAAGGGAGGACGTTGTGACCCAGGTCTGGCCAATCAGGATGGCCGTAGTCTGAAGTCAGAGTAAATGCTCAGATTTAGCTGACCTATTAGGACAAAGGTAGGCCTTTCCCATTGGAGTTGCACTAATTGGTAGGCTATTTTTGGAACACTGGAGGCCATCTTGGCATTGTATGGGAATTGCCCATCTGAGGATAAAGCCAACCAGAGGAGGGCAGAGCCAAGAGATGGCAAGCACTGATTCCTGATGACATTGTTCTAGCATCTGGATCCAGCCCCCTCTGACATCAAATACTCCTGGATTTTTCACTTAAATGGTCATCTTGAGTTGGGTTTCTGTCACTTGCAACCTAAAGGGTCCATCCCAGAAGAGAACAGTAAGCTTCACACTGACTGAGCTCTCATTCCACTCCAGGCCCAGGGTTCCCGTTTTACGGTCAGCTTGGGCCTTGAGGGACAGGGTATGCTCATGGGCAAGAGGAGGACAGGGCAGAGTGAACAGCATGTGCAAGGGCACAGAGAACTGACGGAGCATGGCAAGCCCAGGAAATTCACGTGTTCAAGGCGGCTGAAGCGAAGGAACCGACTGGCAAGAGCTGAGGCTGGAGATGTCGTCAGGGGCCAGGTGACAGTGGGCTTAGAATGCCTGGCTAAAGCGTTTGGACTTTGTCCTGAGCACTGTGAGGGAGCCATTGAAGACTCTTAAGCAGGGCAGGAACCTGATCAGATTCAGGCTTTGGCTGGCTCACTCTGCAGTATGAAGGACACTCTCCAGCAGGGAGGAATTATCTTCCGGCTGGCGTTCTTCTTGGTGCTTCTGAAATAAGATTCTGTACACCATTTCTTTCTCGTCTACTTGAAGCAGCCTAGCACAATGGTTGATGGTATATGGACTCCTAAAGCCACCCTGCCTGGCTCTAAATCCTGACCGTGCCACTTACTAGCTATTTAGCCTTGGGCATGTTACTTAAGGTCCTGGAGCCTCCACTCCTTCCAGGGAGATAATAGCAGTGTCTGCCTCCTAGGGTTTGAGGTGCCTCATGAGTCACTGAGTGCGGTGCTTGACACTCAGAAAGCACCTCGTAGTTAGTAGCAATCTCAGAATTCCTACTGAGACCCGCGGGTGGGCTCCTTAGCTGCAAACCCCGGGCCTGGAAGGCAGCTGCAGCAGGGCCTCTGGCCCTTCGCCGTCTCTCTGCACCAGCCCCACCTACCTTCCCCAAGGGGCCGTGCCTGCCCCCTCCAGTTCTCACAGAGGCACGGCCAGCATGGACCCCAGGGAGCCGGGAAGGGTCACTGCAGGGACAGGAGGAGAACAGGGCTTTCGGCTCTGGAAACAGATTCTTATCCAAATCTCAGTCTTGGGAATGAGGCTGGAATCGGGTGAGAACAAGCCTCCTGGCCCTGCACAGGCCCCAAGGGGGTGTCTTGGAAGCACAGAGGCCTTAACTCAGCCCTTTCACCTCCGACTCCTAGATACAGAGGTGAGAGGCTCAAAGCCGGCTCAACAAACTCCAGGGATTAGCTGTGGGAAGTAACTTCAAATAAAATGCTAAAAGTTCAGAGGCAAAGGGCAATCTTAAATTCCCAACCATTTTAGGTTTGTGTTTCCACTGTGTGCACAAACAACTCACCCCCTCCTTGGCCTCAATTTTCCTGAATATCCACTGAGAGGGGTTAAATTCAAGGGTGGCAAATAGGGTTCATCTTTGGGCCAGATTTGATGAGTTGCTGGTGGCTGCCTGGCTGGCTGGTTAGAGAGAGCACTGGGAATCAAGAGGTGATGTCTGCCTTTTGTGTAGGAGAGGATGGGGGTGATGCAGGGGCAGTTCTTGGCCAGGGTGAGTTTGGGACCCAAATGCTTAGTCTTGGTCACTGAAGTGCATTCCTGTGTTTGGACCAGTGCCCTCTGTGGCCTCTGGCCTTAGCAGTGCCCCTCATGGCCCACAAAGCAGGTCAGAGACTGTACAAATTCTCTGGGCTGCTTCTTACCTGGTTGATGCTGATGTCTGCTGGGGAGAGCTACTTTGGGTGCTAAGTGGGCCAATCTTTCCAATAAATGAGTTGATTTCCTTGATGGCAGTGAAGAGGGAGTCAGGTCTCATAAAAAAAAAAGGTGAAGCCCATTGTCACCCATACACCCTGCCAGCCCAAGGTCACTTTATGACTTAGGAGTGATGTCATCCATGTTCCTGCCCTACCCAGCAGTGTACCTACCCTGCTCCTCTTCTCCAACCAAGGGCACGAAGCCCTCTTTACTGTTAAGTCCTGATAAGTGCAGATAAACTCATCCACTCTGAGGTGCCAATAACCAAGGCAGCTAAAGATGAATTTCAAACGGTGAAATTCCAGGTATCAACAAGCTAAGGGCCTCAGCAGCAGTATTTGTAGCAGTATTTGGTTCATTGACCATCACTGAACAACAGAACATCAGTCCTTCTTCAATCACAGAGAGAACTGTTTTTCCAATAGTCCAGAACTGGACACATCCCAGTGAGGCTTGTAGTGCAGTAGATGGTGGATAAGGAAATGGTCTCTGGAGCCATATTTCCTGGGTTTGGATCCCAGCTCCACTCCTTCCTTGCTGTGTGAAGACACTTAAATTCTTCATACATTAATTTTCTCTCAAAATTGGGTTGAAGAGAAGAACAGTACCTTTCTCATAGTGCTCTGAGGAGCAGATGGGCTTAGCACATAGAGCAATCCCTGGCATACAGCAAATGCAGTCTAAGTATTGGCTGTTATATGCTGTGCCCTAATTCCAGCAATTGCAGTTTGAGATGGCAGAGCCAGGGCTCCAGCCCAGGCCTGGCACACAGTAGGTGGCAGCAAATATGAGTTCCTTACCCTTATCCCAGTTTCAGAATTGTCTCCAAAGCCAGTTTAGAAGCTACATAAGAAAATGCAGGGAATTCCTGAGCATGGCTGCTATCTCTGGGAGCCAGCTTGTTAGAAGGTACCACTTTGTCTTCACGGACATTAGAATGCTGGCAGTTTCTCTCTCTTTCTCTCTCTGCCTCTCCCATTGATTTCTTTCAAGTCCCATATTTTGTCTGAGCCCCCTCCCCCTGCTCTCATTCTGGGAGGTCTTGGGGGTAGGGAGGTTGTCCTCAGAGCTGCACCCATTGAGAATAAGGTGGGAGATTCAGTTGAACGTGAGGCTGGACCAGTGAGTGAGTAGGTGGGTGTGTGCTTGAGGACCCCTTCCTCCCTCCCCCACCTCAGGAAGTTGTCTTCTTTCAGTCCTCTGGCACATGAGGTACTCTTCCTTGGAATCTTAGCCAGGGTTTGGAGTTCTGTTGGATGTATTCATCCCTTGGTAGGGTGGGTGGCCCTGACTTGATGCCCACAGTCCCTGCTGTCTCAGCAACCATGTTGGAGGCCACGTGACGCCCCCCTCCTAGTCACAGCTGATATGTCTTGGGATTGGTCTCTGACCCACGGGATGTACAATTGGGAGATAGAGAATGAGCTAGATGGTGGTGGAACCACAGCTGGAAGTTTGCTTAGAGCTAAGCAGAATGTTATGATGGCTATGTCCAAGCTGAAGCTCTAAGGAAACAGAGAAAGCTGATGACAGTATGGAGGCCTACGTGTAACACAGCCAGAAGCACAGCCACTAAGAGATAGAGAGAGCTCTCCTCCAGAACCCCTTAAATCAAAACCACCTTCCTCTTCCAATTCGCAGGAGGCCTAGGGACACTGTGTCTCCTGGTCTCAGATTTCCATTAGATGCCTCTATTGACATGAGTCACTCTCTTTCCTGAAGGTAGCCTGAGAGCATCCCTGTCCCTGTAACCAGGAGGGCCGTAACTCACCCTCAGCCAGCTCCTTGAGTTACACCTTCCTGCTTCAAACCCTTTTCTGCACTATGGAGTTCTGTTGGATGTAATTTCATGGAGAGAGTGAGGTCCCCTGCACCTCTTTCAATCACATCCTGTCTTGGTGACCCCAGGAGAAGCAGCATGACCACGCTGTTCTTGAGAAGAGCTTGGCCACCTCACACCTGCCCGCAGCTATGCTTTTTGCAGTGGAGCAAACTCCCTGCTAGATGAGTTTCACTTCCTGCCATGTCTTTGCTGAAAAGACACTGCAGCCCAGCGCAGCCCAGTCATCTCCTGGGCCCCCGCTCTCTGCGCCAAGCCAACCCTTTGATCACATCGTTCTTTTAGACCCAGATAGACCACGGAACGGGGATCTGTTGAATGAGAGCCAAAATCTTACAGTTTTGATTTTACGACCTTGAATCAGCTGCCTGAATTCATACTCACTCCTGCAAGCTGGGGGAAAAAAATCTGTTTATTTCATTAATGAGCTCAGAGTAATTGTTTGTGGCAGCAATCCTAGCAGCAGTAATAGCAGGATGGAGAGACTCAAGGGTTGGGTCCTATTATGGTTCAAGGGAAGAGTTCCCCAGGGCTGGGAGAGCACAAATTCGCAGGGCCAGAGGCAAAGAAATGGAGAGCCTGGCTCCCAGGGGCCCTCTTCAGAAGAGTGGCCTGAGGCGTTCCTTGTCCAGCCCTAATTCAGAGCCAAAGGGAATTTGACATCCCTGGTGCTGGGTGTGAGTTTTGGGCGGTGCCTTCTGGTGCCTGCAGGCTGGCATCTCTCAAGGCCAGTCCCAGGCTTTGTGTTCAAGAGGGGTTGCAGAGCTTGCCATCTTCTAGGAGTGAGTCTGGTTTCTCCTTCTGGACTTCAGAAGAAGGTCCTGTGAGGAAGAAGAAGCAGACCCGGTGTGTGCAGGCTGGTGCACACTCAGCCCAGGGAGCACTCAGCCGGCAGCAGGAGGCCCTGCCCGCCTCCGGAGGCCGCTCTCCGTGCAGGCCCTAAGCAGCTATGCACCAGCCACAGCCTCAGCGCACAGGACGCCAAGGAGGAGGCAGAACGGCCACCGTGGGTAGAGGAGGAGGGTGAACTGGAGGAAGAGGGGCTGGGGGTCCTCACAAAGAGCAGATGACAAGTGCCAGAAAACATGGGGCCGCTTAGACCATCCCAGAAGCCAGGGCACAGCAGGCCAACTGTCTTGGGAGCATGAGGCCTTAATGTTTTAAGGAACTTGCAACAGAAAAGTCCAAAGCCCAGGCCTGGGTGTGTCAGCTGTGGGCTTCAGGCCACGCCAAACACGAGTTTCACAGCCACCTTCCAGCTCTGTCCATGGGCACAGCCCTGTTGTGGGGTGGGAAGCACATCCCACAGCTGAGCTCCACCGTAGATCCCACAGACAAAGCCTGGAGCCAAGGGAGGGAGAAGGCACAGAGGACAGTTTGACCTGAGAAGGGCCCAGGCCACGACAGGTCACAACAGGACACGAGCAGCGCCAATCCGCCAACCCTGGTTCTTTGGACCAGCCTTAACAGCCTCTTCTCCAAGACACACACGGAACCCAGCTTCTGCTGGGCAGGGAGAGCAAGCCGAAGCGCAGGGGCCAGGGTGGAGCAGGGGCTCCCAGAAGGGCTGCGTCACAGGGAAGGGAGGCACAGTTTGCTGAGGACACCTCTGGGCTGGGGTGGAATTAAGGCTGTGCTTCCTTTGGGCTTTCCCAGCCCGCCACCCCTCACTTGAGGCACTGTCCATGCCCAGCAGAGAACAGTGCTCAGTGCTCCATCCTGCTCAGCTGGGTTGCTGCATGGGCACCTTGGCAGGTCCCAAGGTCTGTGGGGAGTCAGGACTTCCCGGTCCCAAGCAAGTGCTACTGACTGGACTCTGCTCTGCTTCCTGGAGCAGGAGGGCCTTTGAGCCTGACAGATTTTGAGTATGGATGACAGCAGGCCTCGGGGGCATTTCAAGGATGGCACCTCGTGCACCCCTCCAGACACCAGTCCAAAGAACCTGCCGACAGCAGAGTCGACATTGACAGCCAGGGCACACAGCAGAGAGACGGGGCCCTGCGCCACCTGCCTAGTCACCGTGGGGGCTGCCAGGCTCCAGCTGCAGGAGGACCCCGTGTCTGTGCACGGGAGTACTGTCTTTAAGGAGCTTTCGGACCAGCTGTAGGCTCTTGGCTGCAGAGGAGGGGAGAGGAGAGCTACATATGCAGAGCAGAGCAGGAAACACAAAACAGGGCTGGTTACTCCCGGGCAGAGCTCCACCAGGTCTCCCCCTTCACCTGATTTCTGCCGTGGGTCCTGCCTAGGCCCTGGGTTCCAGAATTAGGAGTTACATGACCTTGGCTTTTTCAAGATACACGCTGAACCCAGCCTCTGCTGGGCAGGGAGAGCAAGCAGGCATAGCCACAAGAGGCAAGCAGGGGTCTAATTAGTGTGGGGGGGACATGGGGGCCAGGAGGTGATGTGATGAGGTAGGGATGGAGGTGAGACACAATGGAGGCAGAGAGAGAGGCAGAGAAAGACAGAGATAAAAATGGATGCAGACTGACAATGATGGAGAAGCAGGGACTCAGAAATAGGAGGTGAGAAAAGGAGAGGGTAAGAGAGACGGGTAGAGGAATGAATGGAAGAAGGATGAAGAGAGAGCTATGCAGAGAAAGTGAGAGAGAATGGGACAGATAAGAGAGAGACAGACACATAGAAAAGACAGAGAAAGACAGACAGGGACTAGGTCAAGGCTCCCTGGACATCCTGCAAGATGAGACTCAAAGCCCCTGGTTCTGGCCACTTAGAGATGCAGCATGAAGGAATGCAGTTAGATATCAGGAAGACCTTTCAGAGGGTGAAGGATGGATACAGAAATCTTTAAACTATCTGATGATAGTGTAGTGGAAAAAGTCCTGAGGAGGAATCAAAATTCCTGAGTCTTTGTCCCAACTTCCTTGTTAACTTGGTCATCAACCTCTCTGGGCCTCAGTTTCCCCATACATAAAGAAGAATTTGGACAAGATGACCATGGAGGCAGCTCTGACAATGCTTGAGGACTGTGACTTTGTTCTAGGATTTCTCTAGCCCAGGAGCTCTCTAGGAGCTATTGCTACCTGAAGCTGTCATGGTAAGGCTGGACGAGGACAGGGGAAAGTGGCCAAGATTCTGGAGGAGGAGGATAGGAGGTCATGGGCAGGGGCCAGCATACACTTACAGCTCATCGTCATACTCCTTGGGGGGACAGATGGCAACAACAAGGTCGATCCAGTCCTGCGGGGAGAAGCTGTGTGACTCTGAGGGCACACTCAGGAGTGGGATGACATGTCTGCTCCTGCCACTCCATCCCCATCCCTAGGCCCATGGCCCAAGATTAGCTGGCCAGAGCCTTCTTCCCCTGGGAAGGTGGGGGCCAGGCAGGGCTCGGGCTCCTCCTGTTGGGGATGGCCCCAGCATGGAGTCCCATGGTCTGCAGAGGCATCCGTTCCCCAAGGCTTCAGAATCATAGAGGCCAGGGTTGCAAGGCCCTTGAATGACACATTCCCAAATGCTGATCTGTGGACCAGGGCCAGGTGGCAACCTCAGAATCCCTTGGGGGAATTTCTTAAAATTATAGACCATGAACTTGGTCCCTGGATATCTGGGGTAGGCTCTGGGAAACAGTATTTTTAATGAGCTTCCTAGGTAATTCTTATGAATAGCCAATTGCGTAACATCTGGCCTAGCTTTCGGACCCTAGCAGTTGAATTCCCCCAGTGACACCACTGACAACTTTGGCTCGTTCATCATTGTCCATCCTTGGCTTGGACGCACCCAATGAAAAGTACCTGAAACATCACTGGGCCCCTCTACCGTGTGATAGCTACTAATATTAAGCTGAAATCTCTCTCCCCAGGACCTCTCCCCATCCCTTCCAGCCCTGCCTCAAGAATCACAGAGAACACTTCTGCTCCATACCCTAATGGAGCCCCTTCAGATAATGAAAGACAGGCATTGTGTTACCCATGAGTCTTCTCTTCTCCAAATCCCTTCATCTGGGTCCCAGGCCCATCTGGTCAGCTTCCTTAATACCTCAGACTCGGCTGCCTGTGTACAGTTGTACAGGTTGTGCATTGCACAACATGAGGGGGCACAATTCACACTGCAGTCTGTAGGAGGGTAACCCCTCAGATTGTGCTGTGTACAGCCTGGGAGGCCTTATGTGGTGGCCCTGACCTGGGGCAGGGTGAGTGAAGAGCACAGAGCAGACTACCACCAGCCAGCCCTGCCTTCGTCCTGGGACTTCTGCTTCTGTTAATGCCCCAGGCACTCTGCTTATTCTGTTCAGTGTGCATTTAGAGTAGACCTTCATTCTTTTTCTTGGGTAGGCTGCCAGGCCAGGTATTCTGGGGTCTGTATTTGTACAACTAGCTTGGACCCACGGTCAGGAGTTAACATTTATTTTTCTGTATCCCGTCTTGTCAGATTGAGAACACTGGCTGGATGGGGATATGGGTGACACCCACCCTGGGATGGGGCACCCTGACTGTAAGGCCTGGCAGTATAGGCCAAGGTTTGAGGCAGGCAGGCCAGGGAGGCAGGGAGGGGGCCCGCTCTTACCCCGCCATGATTCCAGGCCTTTTGCAGGGCGGCCTCAGCCTCAGCCAGGGTGTAGTCCGTCACGATCTTGCCATTGATCGCCATGATCTCATCCCCTTTCACGATGCCACCTGCCCAAAGAGACAAGGCTGACTAGCCAACTGGCCTGTATGTGGCATGTGCCCGGCCCAGGGCTTGGCAGGGGAGGCCACTGCAGGGTCACAGAAGAGGCCTGCCCCTGGGCTCTGAAAGCTCATGCAGCCAGGTGACTCGGTGGCTATTTCCTTCCCACCACACCCACACCTTCTCCCCAGCCCAGCAGACTCGGGGACACGGGTGATGAAACATTGCCATGTCTTGTCCGGGGCTCTGATACTACAAAGGGAGGCAGGCCTGCATTTCCAGTGAGGTTTCCAGAAACCTGAGTTAGTTCTGCGAGCTGCCCCTCTCTGCTCCAGCCATGCTGGTCTACTTGAGGTCCCTGAGCATGCCAAGCTTGGCCCCGCCCCAGAGCCTTTCTAGGCTCTCTTCCCTCTCTGGAACAATGACCACCACCACCCTTTTTCTTCTTTTAGGTCTCAGATGAAATGTCTCCTCCTCAGAGGCACCTTCTCTGACTCCCAATCAATCTGAACTCGATCTTTCCTACTATTCTCTCACAGCATCCTGGTCTTTTTCTGTGTAGCACTTTTCCGTTTGTAATCATACATGTTTATTTGTTCATGGATGCACTCTCCCACCAAACTGTAAGCTCCATGAGGGCAGGGACTGTCTTTTTGGTTCACCACTCTATCCCCAAGCACTTAACATAATATCTAGCACAAAATAGGAATGCAATAGATATTTGTTGAATAAGTGAATGAGGTTAAAAGTTGTTCCTGGATAAGATGTCCTGTTATCTAATAAGTTTGGGAAACACTGAGTTATAACCTAAAGAGTTGCTCATTGCAGGACTTGTCAGAGCCTTTAATATGAAAATATGCATCAGGGCTCACTAATAAGTAGGTGGATTGTGCATGGTTTCACACACTTCTTTGACAGCAGAGCCGCCCCCCGACCCCTTTTGAGGATTTTCTCCCAGTCCTGATGACCACAGAACACATTATGGACTGTGTCAAACTAGGTTAATAGAACAATGCCTTGTGGGCATGAAAACCCATAGGAATGTGGTGTGTGTTACTAAAACTGGTGACTGCGGTTGCTTAAAATACATTTCTTGAGGCAACTTTCCCCAGCTGCTTGCATGTCCAAAGTAGTGTGGGACCAAACTGCAGACAACAGTTTTCTCTGGACAATGGGAATGGAGACAGCTGGTGACTTTGACTTTTTCATTTTGTATAAACTCAGATAGTTGGAGTTTATTAAAAGACCAATTTTTTGTCTTTTCCACTTAGTAAAAAAATAAAGAATTTTTTTCAGTTGAGGGGGATGAATTCAGGTTAGTGGTTTACTTCTGGGGGGAAGGTAGAGAATGCAACTACAGAGGGGGTACAGGGGGCATGGACTGTATTTGTGATGTTCATTGTCTTAAGTTGGGTGATGAGGCTGTATTTGTTATATTATTACATATTTGTTATACTACTCTCAATATGTTTTCCCATGCCTGCAATATTTAAAATTTCAGAAGAATTGATCAGTGTGGGGCTGAGTAGTACTCCATGAAGCTTAGATGGGCACGGATGCAAAACCTTCCCTGGGGGGCCTGTCAAAAGGCCAAGAGGGAGCCTGTCTGAGATGTGGGGCTTGTAGAAAGGCCCAGCTCCAGAAAGGATCTGTCTGGTCATGGGACTCGCTGCTCCGCCTGAGAAGGCAAGGAGTGTGGGACTCCTGGCCTATGCTTCCACAAAGGACTCAGGGGTGCTGAGATGCCTCTTTCACTTTGGAAGAAGAAATTGCTAATGGTGGAATTTCAGACATTGTTTGACAGGTGAATGGGCTAACAGTTTGAGACCAGAGACCATACCTGAGGTCTGCAAAGGCTTTGCTCATCAGCAGAGGTGTGTTTTTTGCGTGTGATGAGGGGATAAAGGCAAAGCAAGATGATTATGCCACGAGAGCCCCGAGGGTGTGAGGGCTGAGAAGAGGGGCACACTCCGTCCCTCTGGGAGGGGGCAACGCTGTGGAAGGCCCCAGGCAGAGGTGGCAACTCGTGCTGGGCAGTAAAGTAAAAGGACCAGACGGCCTGGGATCAAGTCCTGCCTCTCATCGCTTACTGGCTGTGGGATCTTGAACAAGTCATTTAACCTTTCCATGCCTCCGTTTCCTTAGCCGTAAAATGAGAATAATGGTACTGACTTTCAGGGTTGTAAAAGGTTAAATGAGTTAACACACACGAAATACTTAGACACAGGCCCTTATAATAGTGTCTGGCACATGGTAAGTTCTCAGCCAATGCTGGCTCTTGTCCTTACTGCAAGGATGAGTGAGGTGTGAATAGCTTCCCCCCTGCCTTTGCATGGGCTGTTCCCTCTTCCTGGAAAGCCCCTTCCCACCTCCATAGGCTAACGTCGCCCTATCTTTTATGCTCAGCTTAGGTGCCACTCTTCTAGGGAGACTTCCCCGCAGCCCCCTTTTCCTTGATGGGTTAGGGATCCCCTCAGTGTTCCCATAGCTCCTCTCCACCCCCTTAGTCCTTTTAGCAGTTAGTACATTATTGTCAGCACCTGGCAATTCTGAGCATGTTTCTGCCAATAGATGGGGATCCCTGGAAGGCCAGGGTGTCTGGCTTTACTGTGTACTGGTCCTGGCCCCATCAGATGCCTTCAGGCACTTTGTGGGACTGCATAGATGGATGGACCTGGGTGGGAGGGCATTTTGAGCAATCACCCAGCCCATTCCAAGCAAGCGTTGTTGGCTTTCCTGGAGGACTCTGTAGGACCATCATACCATCCCCACTCACCGTGCCGCTCAGCGGCTCCCCCCTCGTAAACAGCCGAGACGACCACCTTCCCGATGGGGGAGTCCACACCGCCTTCCAGGGCCAGGTCTAAGGATCCCTCCTGGTTAGAGGACAACAGGATTAGGGAGCCAAGGAAACAGCAGCCTGTGGGCATCTGGGCACCAAGGTGTCTCTTGATGGCCACAGAGAGGGCAGGAGAAGCCACAGGGCCAATGGCAGCGTCATCAGGGAGAAAGTGGGGCACGTACACCAAGTGGGAGTTAGGTGTGTGGTCCCACCCAGGAGGAGGCATCCCAGGGTGAGAGGGGAGACAGGTGAGCACCTTGGAGGGTCAACAAGGGGTCAGCCTGAGAGTAGGAGATGCAGGGGGCCAAGGTGGCAGGGGACGAATGGAGGAGGATGCCCAGGTACCTTCTTAATGCGCAAGAGCCGAACATCCTTCCCTATGATCTGCTCTGGGGTGAACTGGAGAGAAAAAGACAATGGGGA
Organism: Cabassous unicinctus; assembly: GCA_029593785.1. Taxonomy (NCBI): domain Eukaryota; kingdom Metazoa; phylum Chordata; class Mammalia; order Cingulata; family Chlamyphoridae; genus Cabassous; species Cabassous unicinctus. Next base: position 70,584 of record JAQZBX010001633.1, read on the forward strand.
GCTTTGAGTCTGCCTGTAGATGGGGGTGGGGGCAAGGATGGAAGGGGAAGCCAGGCACCTGTGGGACGTTGGGCCCAGACAGTACATGGACAAGGGTACCTTTCCCAGCCCCACTCCATTGGTCTTCAACTGGAGGTCCCAGACCCTATCACACACACACACACACACACACACACACACACACACAGACACACACACGCGGTCACACAATTTCCAGATCTACTTCTTACTAGCTGTGTGATCTTGAGCACCTCAGTATCCCCATCTGTGAAATGGGGACAATACAGGTAGATTCCTCATGGGATTATTGTGAGGACTGGGTGAGATAATGCCTCGTAAAGACACAGCACAGTGCCTGGCACGGAATTAGGGCTCTGTAAGGGTAACTGTTGTTATAAACCACACACACATGCATGCACACACACACACACAAACACACACACACTAGCTACATGCTCTGCATTTTAATGCCTTTTGAAAAGAGTCTTTACAAGAAAGAGCATTTTGGGACCTTGGGGCTCCATGTGTGTGCCCCACCTCTTCCTTGGGATACTAGGGCCCAGAATAGGCCACCATCAGACACACACTGAGCCCTGGTCAGGCCTGAGTTTACTCCCTGGAGAAGGGGAGGTTATCTCTTACCATGGAGTAGGGGTCAAAGCCTTCCTCATATTTCCGGAAATCCTGGAAGCAAAGGGAAGGCATTAGGGCCACAGAGCAGAGGTCCTTGAGAGTCACTGAAGAAAACTACTCAGGGCAGAGGAGGAGGACTGTGAATGGGTCTGAATCCCAGGGTCAGAGGTAGGGGAGAGGGTGGGAGAGGGTCAGGCATGGCCTAGATGGGGGATGCAGGGAGGAAGTTGGCAGCCCAAGCAGCCAGAGCATCCCTGCCCAGGGGAAAGCAGGAAGCTACTGGCCAGCATTTAGAGGACCTCAGCTGGATCCAGCAATGTCCCAGGAGCAGGGTGTCTCTGACTGGTGGGAGTGGAGCGGTGGGGAACTTTCTGTCTAGATGGTCTGGGCAGCCAGTGTCCGCCTTGCTGAAAGTCTTATCTCCCCCAGCCCTAGTTCTTTTAGGTCCTACCTTGTTTCTTCTAAGGGGCCCAGTGGGGCTGTGCCCTGGCCCTGGGGAGGAAGCCCACTTCTTCTCCACCCCCACCCTGACCTCATGGAAGGGAACAGTATTGTTCGGAGGCTGCTTTCCCTGGGGAAACCAGGCACAGGATGCTTGGGGGGCAAAGGGATGTCAGGCACCAAGAGGGAAGTGGGGGACACCTGTGCTGGCCTGGTGCCTGGCACTGTTCTTAATGTAATGTTTATCTAGAAGGTCAGAGCCCTCCCCAGATTCTGGGGAGCTTCCCAGAGGGAGGGAGGATGCACAGCTTAGAGGACCTGGCTGAACAGTAAAGACAAGCAAGACAGAGCCAGAGCACACCTTCCTCCCCCAGGAGCCACACGCAGGGAGCAGAGGCAGGGGAGACCCCAGGCCGGGGAGACGGGGCTCAGGTATCCCCAGAGCTGAGGGCAGCAGAGCCTTGGCTAGTCCCCACAGGGAAGAGGGACAAAGGGGAGGCCTTGCTGGACTGAGTGGAGCCACCGTCTGCACCCAAAGTTCCCCAGGCCACACCAAGCATAGGTGCTATGTCTCCTGGGACCTGCGGTCAGTGTCACGGGGCGGCCACAGCCTCTTCTATCCCTCACATGCAGCAACCATGCTCTGGACATATGATGAAGGCTTGGCACCAGCAGATAGATCCCTGGGCATCTGCATGTCATCCCTCCCTGCTGGCCTCTAAGAGGTCTTGAGCCTGGCCCAGCTCTGAGGCCACACCCAGTTTGGTCCGTGGATGTCAGGGTAGCAAACAGGGGAGGAGATGCAGCAAATCCAGGGGTGAGGGGATGGGATCATCAGGCAGGGTCAAGGTCAATGCTGTCATTGATAGGGCCCTGCCTACCCTTGGCTGTTTCTTCTGAAAACCTGGACAGTGCTGACAACGGGCTTCCCTGTCAGAGCCCTCTCTGCCTCTCCCTGAGAGCCTGCTCCCAGGGAGGGCCAGGTGGCAGATACTTCGTGTCTTGGTGTTAATTTAGATCAGGGACTCATACGCCATTACAGCAGGTTGGCTCTTAGAGAGGGAAGCCAACCCCTCATCCAACAGATGGAGAATCTGAGACCCTGAGAGGTGACATTCACGTCCAAGGTCACCCAGGCAGTGGGCAGGGGAGCAAGGGTCTGACTCCCCACCGGGAGCCTCGGACTCTCACCATCCCATTGCTCTCCCTTTGGGGCTTGTTTGTGTCCTACACAACCAGGTTCTGAAACATCTGCTCATAATTGCGGTGCTTTGAGAGGCAGGAAGGCATAGTATTTAAGGGCACAGACTCTGTGGAGCCCAAATGCCTGGATTCCAGCCCAGGAGCTGACTCTAGCTGTGTGACCACAGGCAAATTTCCTAACCTCTCATCTATGAAATGGGGATGATAACGGCACTTGCCTCCCAGGGTGGTTATAGAGATTAAAGGAGATTCCATACAGAAAGTATTTAGAAATGGTGCTTAGTGCATCACATCTGAGTGTTAGCTGTCACCTGTCACCCCCCAGGCCTGGGCTGGGAGCAGATGCCTGTCTCACAGGACAGCTGACCTCCCTTTTTGCTCCCTACCTGTGGTCGGGTCACCTGAGATCTGATGGTGAGACCGGAGGAGCAGGGCTGCCTGCTGGGAACATCTCTCTCTCTCTGCCCCCGGGGTCTCTTTCATTAGCGGTGAAATGGCCAATAAGCCCACGCAGGCTGGGAGGATAAGTGGCTGCCAGCCTGTCTGATAACACTCAGAATAGTCCAGCAAGGACCCCCATAGGCCATGCACTGGAGCGCCCTGGGCAGACGGAGGGCCTGGGCCACCGCTTCTTCTGATGCTCCTTCGGTGCCTGGAGGGGTGGGGGAGTTGACAAAGCTGTGATCTGCCTTGAGAGGACAAACGGGCAGAGGTGCAGGGAGCCACCTCAGACAGCCCCTTCCTTCTCTCCGAGATCCTCTGAGAGTTCCTTCTGCCCTGCAGCTCTTTAAACAAACAACAAATAGCCAAAGAGATGAGCCCCAGGCCTCCTGCTGCTTTCTCAGCCTGGGCACAGGGGCTTCCGGGTCTAGGATCGCACCTGTTAGGAGACCTCCCTGACCCCTCTGCAGGCAATGTGGGATGCAGCTCGGGCCTGAGGCTCCCGGCAGATGGAACCTTAGGGCCCTCTCGGAACTGGCACTCGCGTAGAGAGAAGTCAGGCACAGAGCTGGAGGAACGGGTTGGGGGTGGGGGGGATGGTGGAGGGGGAGGATCACAGACATGCAGGCATCGCTTTACTTGTCTGAATGCTGTCTGATAAACCACCATCCTCTTCAACATCTCCTGTGGCTGCCAGAAAAAAAATAGTTCCATGCTGGGTGTTACCAATAGGTCTCGTCTGCCCCCTGGTGCCAGGCCCTGGGCCTGCCAGACCGTGGGGCTGCCCTCCACGATCCCTCCCCAGACAGACACAGACTGGCCAGCTTGACGCCCCAAACACAGCAGCCACCCAGTCCTGGTCAGACGCCACCCCTTATCATAAGCCAGAGCACGCGACGCGGATGCACCAGCAGGCTGTCACAGGAGCACGAACTTTGCTCTTTGGGATTGCTGACAGGACAGCTAAAGCTCAAAATAAAAGTCTGAGCTGTCCTGCCCTGACATTTGGATAGGGTTTCCCTGAAAGGGAAATAAAAATTCTGGCATGGCTCTCTTCCCACTGTGGGTGGGAGGCCAACTGGGGGCTGGCCCCGCTGCGGGAAGGCCACAGGAATCCCAGCTCCCTCAACTGTCGGTGACTGGGGGTGGGGGACCCTCTCCATGTCGTCCCCAGGACCACATCTCAGACTCCAAGCCCTCGTCAGATGCCAGACGTGAAATGGAGAGAGGGAGCCATCTACTTTGGCCAGTTCCCCATCTGAGGGTGTTCACATGCCCATGCCACGACAGGCCCTAGGGGCAGAGGCCAGGGCAACTGGAATCTCTGCAGGTTAGGCAGGATGGCAATGGGGAGAAGAGCTTGGGCTTTGAGTCTGTAAGACTTGGGAGAAGGTCCTGGCTCTGCCTTGGACTTCATCTCCTTAACCCTCAGTTTCCTTAAATGTTAAGCAGGGATAGCAAAACAATCATCTCACCAGATTATTGTAAGGATTAAATGAGATCACTCAGTGATGGCACATGATAGGCTCTTAATACATCTTGGCTATTATTATTACTAGATGGACCCCCTGGCCATTTGGTCAGGTGGGAGACAGGAGTTCCATTGGTTAAGTTAACACCCACATATACCCATCTTTTGGCCAATAAGAATGTTAGGAGATTCTGATCTGAGTGTGTGTCCCACCTTACTCCCCCTCCGGCTGTGGCCCTTGTCTGCTCCTCTGGAGACAACCTAGAGGGGACCCAAGGGGCTTACCAGGACCTCGGATTTCACAGCTGGCCTGTAGACGAAGTTGGATTCCTGGTGGACCATGACAGGTTTGGAGATGGTGGACACGCCAGGACCTCGTGGGGGCTGTGGGCTTGGGCAAAATGTCTACAGGGATTAGTTTAAGAGGGACCCAGGTGAGGTCATGTGGGGTGGCCCAGGCTTCTATCCACATGCAAGTTCACACCCATTCGCATGCTCAGCCAGCCTGGTCCATTCACCCTGCTGGAGGTCCTGGGTGGTGATGATCTTCAGTAGAGAAATGCAAAGCCCATTGGCTACAGTGTGGTCTGAGGCCAGAGAAACTACTGTGTAGCTACAAGGAATCAGCGACCTGGGCCAGAGCCTAGTTACAGGGCACCGGCAGCCACTGTCACTCAGAGGATACACTTTCAAGGCTCTCTCAGTGGCCATGGGTGCCACCCCTTGATTCTAGTCCCTGGGTGGCAGCCCAAAGCATCTGCTGTTTCTGCTGGGTGGGCACAGAGCCCTCGAGGCCATGGGGTGAGGGCCAGTAACATTAGCATCCAGGGGAGCTGATGCAGCCCACCTGCTCAGTTCTAACCCACTTGATTATCTTGGGCAAAACAAGTCTGATTGGGTCTCAGCCCTTCCGTGGGTCCCCGTTGATTACTGAGCTCCTTGGCTTGACCTCCAAGGCCGTCCTGAGCGTCTCTACCTTCCTTTTCTGCCTCCCCTCTCACTCCTCCAAACTCTCCTCACTCTAACTTTAGCCTCCAAATTGCCAGGTCTTCTGGCCTTCAGGCCTTTGCACAGCCTCTTCCCTCCTTCTGCTTTACTTGCTCAGGTCATAGGTTGGACATCACTGCCTTCAGAAAGCCTTCTTTGAGGTTTTTCTCTCCACCCCACTCCTCATCACAGCACCTGTACTTACCCTTCTCTGCCTTTAGCACATTTGGGATGGCAATTTCCTGCTTGCATGTCTCTCTTCCTCACCAGACTGTCAGCGGCAGGGACTGTGGCTGCCTATTCCAGTGCCTGGCAGTATCTGGTATATAGTAGGTGCTCAGTGAACATGTGTTGAATGAATGACTCAGTAGTATGGCAGGCACCCAGGACAGCGCTTTGGGGTAGATCTAGCCCCGAAAACCTCCTTGTGGCAGGTGCAGGTGTGGCAGGTACAGGTGTCAAGCCTACACAGGTATTTGCTTCCATCACCTGAGGCTAACTGCAGATGTGTGGTCACCCCAACTTCCTGCTGCAGCACTGATGACAATTAGGCCAGGAGCATGCAGAAAGGAGAAGACTGGGCAGGCTTGGTGGTACAAAGGCCAACGTGCTGACACAGGCAGGAGGAAGCCAATGGAAGCAGCAGCCTCTTATCTTCGAGCAAGGGACAACCCTGGCTTTGAGGTTGCTGAAGACATTTGTTGTCCACGTCTTTCAAGACTTCTTGTGTGGAGGAGCTTTTAACCTTCCCTGTGCTCTGATCAGGAACTAACAGTGGGAACTGGATTCCTTGAAGAATCAGAGAAAGCTGGACCCCTGCCCTGACTCTTGGCCCTGCCTCAAAAGCTTGCTGAGATTACCTCCAATCCCGTGATTGCAGCATCACCCAAATTTTCTTGTACCCTAAATTGTCAATAACCATAGCTAAAGTTTATTGAACCCCTACTACATGCCTGACACTCTTCTAAGATGTGACTATGAACTTACAGCAAGTTCATGTATTGATTCATTTGATTCTCACAATAGGTGGATGCCATTAACATTCCCACTTTCCAGGCGAGGATACCCAGGCTCAGATAGGAGAAGCAACACGTTTCAAAGTCATCCAGCCAGTAGGTGTCCCTGTTTCAAACCCAGGGAGTCTGACTTCTTGCAGTTCCTGCCTGCCTTTCCTCCCATCCTCCATGTATCACCATCCCTCAAAGCTGAGCTCACAAGCCCTCTGCTCTGCAGGGTGGCTTCAACCTTCCATTAGAATGAATCCCTCCCACAGCTCACGACCTATACCTGCTTTATAGCTGAATTCTGCCTGGTCGGCTCCTCATTCTTCAGATGACAAAGTCCTTGAGAGCACAGATGTGCCAGACTCCTCTGTATCCTCTTGGGCACTGCTCCTCTCTCAAGGCAGGTGTTCAATCAGTGATTTTAGAATTGAACTTGTTGAGGAGAAGCAGTTGTCCATCTTGGTGGGGGCCACTCATGGAGAAGGACTTGGCCCTCCGTGCCAGGCTAACTCAGTCCCCTGAAAACATCCTTCCTGGCTGGGCTCTGGAAGATGACATCCCTGGCACAGGGACCTCTCCCTGTTGGAACTGCAGGCCTCAGGACCCCTGCCTGTGACCCAGAGGAGGTCTCTCTGAGGGGCTCCCTGCCGTAGCTGCCTTGTCTACACCTGGCACTCTTCACACATGCTTTCCTTCCCCCAAGCTCTCTTATTCTGTTCTTCATGTAGGAACACAAATCCAGTCAGGGAAGGTTAATGAAAACCCTGGCCAGGGGCTACTAAGTGTCTCCAAATCCCCCACTCTCGGCTGATACAAGCTGCTTTAGCTCTGACTCAAGCCTGGTCCCACAACTATGGCAGCAAAGGAATATTTTGTTTTTCTATTCATGGGTTCAAAGCCTCATGTCTTCCTAGGGATTACCTCTTCCAAAATAGTCTTTGGATTAAGAACAATTAGTAAGGAATATGTCTTTTTGAGAAAGATCATTGTTTAGCCTCCTGACATCCAAGAAAAACATCCATAGTCTTTTAATAATAAATTTGGAGATTTCTTGGAACTCTCTCATCCTAATCTTTTTTTCTGTGGTTGGAAGTTGGCCAGAAATTTCTGAGTATTACACTTCAAGCCAATGTAGTTGGCTGGCGCCATAGAAAAGAACATTGAAATATCTTAATACTGCATTGGACAGTGCTATCACTTCATTGCAGAACCGAATACCTCTCCCCTGTTCCCACCCCCTTTTCCCCATTAAACCAGGGATTCATTTCCCGTGTTCATTAGCCATGCATTCATTAGCCATTCCCTAATATCAAGAAATGACTGGATGTGACAAAGAGCTCTGACTATTCATTAACATAGACTTGCAAATACTATATTGAAAGTTACCAGCCCATACTAGCCAAGAGAACCAAAGAGAGAACAACAAACATTGAATGTATCAATGTTGCTTATCCCAAGGAGCACAGGCAATTGCCATATAACCTAGCACTTCAAAATCAGCAGATACCATACACATGCAGGAAATCCACATCATGCAGGTTGGGGGACTCACTCCTAGAAAATGGGGTGGGGTGATGTTTCTTCCTGTCTCCAATTAGAGGAATAGTGGAAGCTGTGGGAAACATCAGCCCTCCCCCCTCTTCCTGCTTCCAAGTGCAGCATGCTGAATAGCAGTAATACCTTTGGGGTGGGTTGGAAGCTCCGTTCAGGGACAGGGGAGTTGGTGGGCTTCCCACTGTGGTTCTTTGCCTCCCAGTCCTCCGTAGGATTGCCTGAGTCTCCAGTGCGGAAGGGGTGGTTGCCCAGTGCCTCTTCCAGTGCCGAGGGCAATGGGCGGGTAGGAGTAAGGTCTTGGGTGGGGATGGATGGTGGGGGAGGGATGGGGATGGGGGGTGGATTACGTTGTACCCAGGGTGAGGATGAGGCACTCACACGGCCTGAGGAGGGAAGGACAGGAGGTGCGGGGACCTTGGAGGGTGGGTTGGAGGGTGGAGGGTGGGGCATCACAGGCAAGGCAGAGGGAGTCTTGGGGGGGTAGTAGAACATGTCCAAGGGGATGTCATCCAGGTCAGTGGTGTGGAGGTGCAGCCCGCCTGTGAAGCGTCTCAGGGGTGGGACCAGGGGAGACACAGAAGGCGGGGGAGGTGGGAGCCCTGTGGTCATCTGGGGGGTTGCAAGGAAGTTCTGTAATTGTCCACACTCACACTACATCAGTACAATGCTCAGCCCTGGGAGTCCCTTGCTGTTGGAGACCTGGCCCCACAAACCAGAACCATGGGTAACTTCTCCACCATCTGGGTGTCCAGCTGAGCCCACACCAGGGGTAGGGAGTGCCCAAATGCAGGCAGGTCCCAAGTTTGGCCATATGTGGGTGATAAGTAAGGTGACCGTATCATTTATCATCTAAGCTAGAACACACTTGAATCAAAGGGGGCACTCTTAATAACTAAGACAGGACAACAGGCCTAATGGGGACCATCCCACCCAAGCTGGGACTTAGGGTCACTCTGAAGATAAGCCCAGAAATACACATGTCTCCCCTCCCCAAGAGAGGGGTGGGGAGGGTAAGAGTGGGCACGGGAAGGTGCATGGGCATGGGGTGTGGCTGGTGAAGTTTGCCAGAGCCCATCTCGCCTCCAGCAGTTCCCAGGGTGGGTCATTCTGAGGAAAGCAGGAAGTTCTATGTGAAAGAAGAGCTCGGTTACCTCTGAAATCTCATTATCAGCAAAAGAGATCTGCTCAAGGCGCGTCTGACAGAGCCTTTCCACCCAATACTGAATCTTTTCTGATTCCTCAAGGTCTTCCCGCTCTGTCTCGGACACCTGGGACCCAGGACCAGCGCAAAAGGGAGAGGACAAAGGGCACACTTCAATCACACACGGACGGCAACAGCACGGAAGCAGCTTTTAAAAATAAAGCCATAATATTCTTAGGTGTGACGACTATCTAGAAAAAGACCAGGCTTGTTCATCTTGGCCCCAGAGGAGGAAGAACAAGGGGGAAGAGGGTGGCGGCGGTGTCAGGTCGACTTAATGGTACTTGTAGGCAAAATCAGAGAAGGGGCTCGTGTATCACATGGGATTAGCTGCCCCCGAGGATCACCGTCAACCCTGAGACTCTTAGGAATCTCCAAGAATGGTTCCTTTGTAGCATCCCAGCACATTCTAAGAGTTTAACTTTACTCTTTTTTTCCCCTCCAGGTTTCCTTATCCTCAGAAGCACAAGTTCAATTTTATTTTTAATTTTGTAGCTAATTTGTTGCTAATGCCAGACCTAATGCACTTCACATTTTCCAGAACTTCTCTGGTTTTGTAATCTAATCATTTTGGCATTTTGATTCATGGAAACTTTAAAGAGAAGCAGAACCAGTAATATCTCCAACAGCTAGAAAGTTAAGGTCACCCATCTCACCCAGGGAAAAGGAATTACTCATGCTGTTAAGACTGCTTTTGATATGGCTTGTCGGGGATGAGGAGCAGCCTTAGATATATTCCCAGGCTGAAGAGGTCTAGCCTCAGATACATCCCATATTGAGAGAAGCAGCCTCAGATCCACAGCCTGAGTGATTGGGGGACCACCACCTGTGTCAAGGGGTTAGCCACAGATCCATACCCT